>JAANQP010000446.1:0-16989 GCA_011320165.1 Fusarium protoensiforme | reverse complement strand
ACAATGACAGGGGCCGGGGGAGGGGCTTCCTGGACGATGATCTTTTGCGGCTCAGGAGCGCGCTGCCGGATGACGACGGGAGCAGGAGGCGGCGGAGGGTCATAGGGAGTGTAATATTCTGTCTCCTTGCGGTATCTCTCGACGTCGCAGCCATGAGGATCGTCGACGTGCTCTTCAACCCGCTTCTCGATGCGGTACTCGCCGTCGTCACGACGCTCGATGCGCTTCTCAACTCTGACGTCATCCTCAAAAGGTGGGCCATCAAACCGGGAACGTCGCTCCCAGTCGCGATCCATTTCCTTCTCAAAAGTGGTGGTACGGGGTCGCTCAGCGACAGCTACGGGCGCAGGTGTAGGAGCTGCGGAAACAGGTGCAGGCGGAGGAACGGGCATCGGTGGTGGAGGATAAGTCTCTCTCTCGATCTCTTTCTCGTAGACGTAGGATCTCGGGGCCTGGTCCCGGCCACGATCCTCATAGTGACTGGCGTGAGAAGGAGCTCCGGCGTAGGACTCGAAAGCAGAGCGAGGGCGGTCCGGGGCATAGGAACGACGGTCTTCCTCGAGCAGGTCACCCGAGGTGCGACCATAATGGGAGACGCGGGAGCGTCCGTCGTCAAACTCGGATACTCGGTCGGTTCGGTCAGTCCTACTAGGTGCGACCTTGTATCGTCGGATTGTGGTCTTTCGAACGCGCTCGTCGTCCGAGGAGCTGTCATCCCGATCCCACTCACGATAGACGCGAGTGTCTCTGTAGACTTCACCCATCGCGGGGGATGACAGGGGGGGGTCAGATGAGGGCTGTGTGGTGTAGTTGCAGTATGAGTCAAGCAAAAGAAGGCGGTTCGGTATACGGATGGTAAGGCAATCGAGGGTTTGATGGGAAAACGCTCAAAGTGCAGAAACAGCGAAATCTAGAGTTTGTATGAGGGGAAAAGGAGGAACAGTTGGGAACGATGACGGAAGAGAGATGTCGTAGTGGTGGATGTGAGTGATGGGCATGGATGTTGAGCAGGAACCGGAAAAGAAAGGCTGGTCTAACAAGAAACCAGGCCAGGCGGCGCGTGGGGCCTAACCCGCCGCAGGACCGGCCTAAAGCCCAGCGGGAGTGGAGCCCTGAAGCACAGCACGCTCCAGTGGGCGGCGATGGGACTTGCAGGGGGCGTTTCGCGGCCTGGCAAGCAAGACCCGCAGTGGCTATGATGGAAGATGATGCTACCGTGCAATGCTGGAGGCCATGGGATTGGCCGTCGACCTGAGATGGATGGCAGAATGTCTCTTGGTTCTGCCCGGCTGATGAGCTGGGCGTCGAGGCCAGGCAGCCAAGGACCCAATCAAGGCACTGCCTGAGCAAGCCATGCATGCAACCTTACCCCGGGGCGAGAGATGCAAGCAAGGGGAGCTTCTCGTTGGGCTCTCTGGCTTGGTCGCTGGACGGTACTCGCGGTGATTGGGACACGGACGACATCTCGGGCTTGAATCCTCTGAGATGGGGATCTACACGTCGTGCCAGGGAAAACCTGGAGTTTGCTTGGTTGTCATTTCGGGTAGAGCATTACTCGGCGCAGAGACTACGAAGTACTGTACCTACCTAGACAACAACAAAACAGAAGCATTCGTGGCCTCGATTCCTTTGTTCATTGGGCTTCACTCGTCACCCGAAACTCCAATGCTGACCCCTTGTTCCACCTGGCCATTGACGCCTGCTTGAGGTCAAAGGCCAGGTCAAAGAGGCCCAGCCTTGCCAGCGTGGCTCCTGTCTCAGCACCAGCCCAACAAACCTGAAAGTTGAGGGCAGTAACGAAAAAAGGAACAAGCTCTTCAAAGACCCCCCCATCACATGGGTCGCTCAGTTGGTCCCGTAGGTGCCCTCCATCTCGGGATCTAGAGAGTCAAACTCGGAGAGCCTGGTGACCCAGCCAACAAGTGCGCTTCATCGACAGGGACAGTTCCCGCATTCTTTCTTTCAGCTTCAGGAACGGGATGAGGCGGAAAAAGAAAGAAGCTTCCCTTCCTTGACGCTCCGGACCGAAACGAACCTTGACCTTGGCCTCCATCATCTCTTCGTCCTTGGTCCATGGATGGAACATTTCGTCACTAACATGCCCAGGCATGGAAGACCCCACCCTCCACTTCCATTCTTTTTTTCTTTTCTGCCGGTGTCGTCATAGTCTACCATGGGTATGCCCCACCTCTTGAAACCCCTGCCCTGTCATGCCGAGTCGAAAGAACAGAAACACGATCCGTCCTTGGTTCTTATTTTCTTCGACCCCAAGGTCCCCCGTTCGCCTCGAGGACAACTCATACATACAGGCAAGGAACCAAATCGAAAATTCCCAAAAGAAAGAAACGAGGGGACATTGGTCCGCTTTCGGCTGCCGGCATGCATTTTCCCAGAAATCCCAACGATTACGCAGACCCTTAACTCTTGAGTCACCAGACGCCCTTTGTCTTGTGCCACATGATGGTAACGATCCGGTCAGCCCGGATGGGAATTTTCTTACTACCGACTGACAGGAACCGAGCGTGCGTAGCTAGCCTTGCGAGATGCCCTGGTGCCTCAAGGGTCTGGCCACGATGGGCCTTTCTCCGTAGTACGACGCTATGCCGTGTCTGATGCAGCTTGTCCCCATGACTGGAATATTCCATGCCTGCCCGTTTCCTTTCATCGTCTTGCGCTGCATCACCGGCATGGCGGTGGCTTGATACAACGATAACGGGGCGAAAGTGCACCGCCTCGCTTCATTGGTGCTAGTTGAGAAAGTCCGAGATGCAGAAAAGAGGCCATTCACTTTCAACTCAGCCTCAACGTAGCTGCAGGGAGTTTACCAATAGGCGATGAGACGGGGGACGTGCTAGGCTCAAATCCGCACAGCCCACATCAAAGGACACTCACCTCGATCTCGCGATATGCTTGTAACATGCTCGTGCTTGGCTGTCAACAGGTCAACAGTTCATCATGGCGCGTGCAATGGCTGTCAATCCTCTTTATAATGCTGAAACCAAACCCCATGTTTTAACCCAAACTCCAAAGCTGCATATATGCACAACCTCCAAGCCCAAACTCCCTCTTCTTGGCTCTCCCACTGCATGCGCTTCTAATACACGTAGGCCATTATCAGAATGGCAAATCTACTCATCAAGGCCGTCCTTGTTTCCCAGGACACCAACTCCACCGCTGCTGCGCCTTCTTCGGCCGATGACATCCTTCACCCAGTCGCTGATGGTGAAGCCCCAGTGCCCAGCGACGAGCACGCCGCTCACAATGTTGATGATCTTGACCAGGAAGGTCAGGATACCATCGCGGGTCTCGTGAACCGTCAGCAGGACAGGCTCGATGTCGTACTTGAAGAAGATTCCAGGAATGTAGTGCTCGTTGACAGCCTTGCTCTGCTCAGTCACGGCGTATTGGTTGGTGAGAATCGACCTGGATCCCACGCTGTACACGGTAGGCACAATGGAGAGGTAGTACTGGAACTTGTGGAAGTTGTCCGAGGCGGCGTTGACAGTGCCATCGAGGGGGTTGACAAGCGAGGGGTAGAAGGGGCCGTAGGACAGCTCCGAGATGATGTGTGAAAAGTTAAAGTCTAAATGATTGTCAGCATAGAACGCCAGCTTCGTCTCCCGTCACAACTCACTCTTGTGGTCAAGATGCTCGCCATTGCCCATATATCCGTGACCTCTGGCTGTGATGTGGAAATCACCCTGCACCTTGTTCAAGTGCAGGCTTCCGTAGACACGACAGCTGTCAGCACGGCCCTTGACCCTGGGCGTCTTTGCCCACTTGGCCTTCTTCCTGCCGAGGGCAACAATGTCGTGAACGTGCTCCTCGCCGAAACCCTCCTCCTCGTAGCCCAAGTCGTTCCAGCCAGACTGAGTAACGACCCTGCCCTGGCTGTCCCGTCCAAGCTTGTGCATGCCCTTGCTGTCAACCCACTGCGACCAGAGGGTCTTGTCGTGATGGAGACGCTTCGCCGCCATGATTCGATCGCCCGATGCGTCCTGCACGTTTACGTGAATGTCATCGCACTGCATGCGCACCACAATGTCGAGGTTGATTTGCAGCTCGCGACCGACGCCAGCCTCGACCTCAAAGTTGTGAGACTCGCTGCCGCGCCACCACCTGGCGACCTCACCCCAGATGAGGATCAAGGAGATGACGGACACGGCGACTGTCCATTTTCCGCCGCCCGAAGTTCGTTGGACATATTGAGGTTTCGACTTGGCTATTTCAATGTCAGCGCAGCCGAGGTCCAGAGGCAAGAGACGACGTACGAAATGCATCAAAAGCGCTGACGATGCTTCCAGTCTTTGCGCCAAAGGCGTCCTCGTCGAGGACTGGCTTCTCAACGCCGTTCATCATGTTAACCAAGATTCCTAGCCCTGCTAGCTTCCACGTATATACAACGGATTCGAGAAAAGAGGACGTGGGGTCGTGATCGTCGTGGTTCCAAAGTGGTCGCAAAGCGTCCAGGAGTCGCTTATCGACAAAGAGCGAGCGCCAGTCGATTCTCAGCACCGCATGCCTCTTTAAAGGAGTGACGTTTAGAAGAAGCAATTGAAACGGATCTCAATGGCCTGGAAGCTATTCCAATCGGTTATCGGCCACGTGTGCGAGGTGGAGGAGAATTCCCAATGAATGTCGTAGGTTCTGGGTCGCCTTGAATGCGCTCCACGGCCGCAATCAGAAAGGACAAGTCAACTAAAAGCGCCCATCCCCTGAAGCTGAGGCGTCACAGGGTCCACGCGCTGATTGGTGGAGCTAGGTCGACAGTGGTGGGATAAAGTCGCGCCGAGCCGAGCTTATGGCAGACGCGGCGTGATGATGCCAATTCACAACTCTTGAGAACAGGCAGAATTGTAGGATTATTTCTTTGAGCATATGGGAAGTTTTTCTACATTTCGTTGCTTTTTTCGTGGTATTTAATCAAGTTTCTAGACAGCGAGACACCCGTATTTGGTCTGTACACAGAGAGTTTCAGGGCCATGCAAGGTACCGCGAGGGAAACCCACTTCGCCAATGGATGGATATCTTTACGCCTCAAACTAAACTGATTTGAGTCGCATATATCTCGATCTCGAGGTACAATTGCAAAGCTCAGTTCGCTTATATTCCTACTCTTCCATGAAGAAGCTACAGCGAAGAACTCCAGAACATCCTCTACTTGGTCTCCTCCTGCTTGGCACCCCCCTTTTCCTCAGCTGTCGCCGTCTTCATAACAGGATCAAGTCCCTCCAGCTTGTTCATCCTCCTCTCGACATCGTTATGGAACTGCTCCATATCTGAGAGTCCAAAGAGCTGATCGATCTCCTCAAGTGTCAGGCCCTTGGTCTCCTTCATGAAGAAAAAGGTAAACACGCTCATCCCGAAGCACAGACTGGCAAAAACGATGAATGTCTTCCAGCCAATATCATGGATGATCTGGGGGGTTACCCGAGTTACCATAAAATTAAACAACCACTGAGTTGCCGCTGTTTTCTTGTCAGTATTCCAAGTCTTAAAGGCAGCTTGGTTTCATACCTCCAAAGGCCACACCGTAGGAGCGGACGTGGGTTGGAAAGATCTCGCTGGCATAAATCCAAGGACTTTGAATGTCAGCGGAAGGTGGATATTTCAAGGACAGGAGGTCTTACCCAGGGCCCCATGAACCTGTGTATGCAATGACATAAAGGTAAATAAGGACACACATGGCGATGGACGCCGATGAAACACCTTCACCCTCCTTGGGAGGATGAGTCGCCAAAACTGAAGCGAGAATAAACATCATCGCGGACCTATGACCAGTCAGTCCAAAGTTTCCCACAGCTGGCCTCAACCCGCAGACTTACATCCAGACTCCACCGCCAACATGTGCCCACCGTCGTCCAATCTTGTCAATGACAAACAACAGGGAGATGGCGGTGAAAATCAGCTTGACAATGCCATAGATTCCAGTTGCGAACAAAGAAGCATCAGCCCCAGACAGGCCAACGGTTTGGAAAATCTGGGGGGCATAGTATCCTACAATAACAGTCAGTAGATGTTCTGTATGGACTTTTCAATGCACTCGCCGATCGAGTTGGTTCCGGTAAGCTGCTGACAGAGCATGAGAGCAAAGATCAGGGCAAAGCGGTTCCTGACACCAGGCTTGAGACACTCCTTCCAGGTAGCCTCTCGCATCTTTCCTCCTTCTTCGTCGAGGGATGTCTTGATCTCCACAAACTCTCGAGACACCTCGTGCGAGTCAACAGGCATGTTTCGGATGTACGCCAGAGAAGCCAATGCCTGGTCCTCTCGACCTTTCTCCACCAGCCAACGAGGGGATTCCTTAAGGGGGATGAGACCGATCAAGAGGAAGACGGCGGGGATCATCTGGACGCCAAGGGGGATTCTCCATTGGGCACTCGACACAGGCATGCCTCGCTCGATTCCATAGTTGAGCCAGTAGGCAATGGTGCTACCAAGGACAAGGAACTCCTGGAAGAGACCAGTCACACGGCCTCGGACATCTGCCGGAGCAGTCTCGGCCACAAACACGGGAGTGATGGAGCTCATGCCACCAACCCCCAGGCCGGCAATGACCCTGCCGGCGTAGAGGTAGCTCAAGTCATTCGGAGCACCTGTCTGCAGGGCAGCACCCAGCAAGAAGATGACCGAGTATGCCATGAGAGAATATCGTCTTCCGTATCGATCGTTCGCGATCGCCGCTGACAAGGCGCCAAAGAAGCAACCAGCAGTCAACAAGGAGACGACATTGGATGAGATCTCGGCCACTCTGCCGTCTGCGAAGCCAGACGAACCAGTTGGGATTCCAAAGTCTCGCCTGAAGCTTTCGAACGGGAGGAGCCCTCCCATGACACCGACATCATAGCCTAGAAGCACGTTAGAGGTGTGCATGATTGAATTTCATTAGGGTAGGTAGCTTACCGAAAAGCAGAGATCCCATGTAAGACACGGTTGCTAGAATGTACACTCTGTAATTCTTAAAGAAGCCCCGAGGTTGGGACACGGATGAATCCATAGCTGCAGCTGGACTGAGTTCTTTGATGCTTGGTTTGGTTGACTGATTGTTTAAGCTGATGTCGAATATACTCAGCCCTCAACAGCAGCATATATACAACTGCCAAGGCCCTGGTCCTCACAACACCGATTTTGAGCTGAGTCAAATGAACATGACTCTTGCTATCATTTGCCTCCAGCATTAATCACCATGCCCATGATGCCACCTGACCGAGGTGTCCAAGATAGGCATCATCAGCCAGACGGAAACCATCCGGAAGACACAACCTTATTCAGCGATAAGAAGAAGAAGCTAAAGCTAAACGATGGATCCTTCATGCAGCGCTAATACCCCGCATCTCTCCCACGCTAACATCCCCCATCTGGTTGCTATCAGAGGGGCCGAGTCACCCCAAGACCACGTCTTGACTCGGCTCAAGCAGGGACGTGCTTGGATAAAGGGCAACAGGCGCAGGGAGATATAACTAGAATGGAGCAATCATCAGACGATCTTGAGCCATCAATCACACTCAAATCGCACGATTCTTTTGTCTTGTCAAAATGGCCAACCGCGGTAAGACGCGAAACTCGGAGATCTTTTGTCTCAATGACCTGAAGGAGAAGGGCTCCAAGAAGCTCCCCAGGGCGTACAGGGGTGGGTAACACGATCCCCGCTATCCCAGAACTCCAATTAATAAACAACCTTGTTCCTAGAGTTCTACAATGAGGGTGCCATGGACTTGCTCACGTAAGTTGTCCAACCTCTGGGTTGACCGTTACTCACCGATGATTCAGCGTCGTCGACAATGAGAAGGCGTTTGACCGGTACAAGATCCGACCTCGAGTCTTGAAAGATGTGTCCAACCTCGATACGTCGACCGAGATATTCGGCGCAAAGGTGACCTTTCCCTTTGGCTTCTCGCCGGCGGCCACCCACAAGCTGGCCCATCCCGAGGGAGAGGTGGCAACGTCAAGAGCTGCGGCCGAGACTGGCATCCCCATGGCCTTGTCGGCGTATGCCACTTGCTCGCTGGAGGATGTGATTGCCGAGGAGAAGGGCAATCCCTACATCATGCAGTTTAGCATCCTCAAGAATCGTGCCATCTCTCGGCAGATTCTTGAGCGAGCTGAGAGTACGTTGCCGTGAGGAGGTCACTTGTTCACAGGCACTAACTTGGTCTGCAGAGGCCGGATACAAGGCAGTCATGATGACGGTGGACGCTCCGCTTCTGGGTCGACGACTCAACGAGTATCGCAACTCATTTGGCATCCCCAAAGGCATGGGGTATCCCAACATTCTCCCAGATGTCGACTTTAGCAATTTGGTGGACCAAGCCGCCGACCTGAGTTATGGTGAGGAGTCCAACTTGTCGTCGTGCAGCAAGGATATCATGGGTAGCTAACACCGACTTGCAGAGGACGCCATAGGCTGGGAGGAGGCAATTGGCTGGGTCAAGAGTGTCACCAAGCTCGACATTTGGCTCAAAGGAGGCAGGCATACCCAGGGTCGTTGTGATGTCGCAATCGCTAACGTGCGAATAGTGTACACTGCCGAGGATGTTGCCCTAGCCATCCAGCACGGCGTAGCCGGAGTCCTCATCTCGAACCATGGCGGCCGGCAACTTGATGGTGTGCCAGCTACTCTCGACGCCCTTCGAGAGTGCGCTCCCGTTGCAAAGGGCAAGATCAAGATCGCCGTGGACGGTGGAATTCGACGTGGAACAGACATCTTCAAGGCGATTGCCCTGGGCGCCGACTTTTGCTTTGCCGGACGCATTCCCATCTGGGGCTTAGCAGTGAGTTATTCGAATGACTACAATGAGTACAAGGACTGATCTAGAAACAGTATGATGGGTCTGAGGGTGTCAAGTTGGCGGTGAACCTCCTCCACGACGAGCTCAAGATTGCCATGGCTCTGGCAGGGTGAGTGTGACTGCCCAGATTAACGACACGAGTACTGACCAGATGCTAGGTGCAAGACGATTAAGGATATCAACAAGGGTCATCTGTCGATACTCCAGACGGAGACGGGCATTCTGTCCAAGTTGTAAAGTGCCAGACGACGGAGTAGATACGCAACATTATAGAAAATTGGCAATAGATCATCAAGAGCTCTATATTGAGGAATTGGACTATTATTCTCCAGCTGTACATATGCACAGAAGGCAGTGTACTGTCATGGAAGCAGCTTTTAAGAGAGATGCGTTTCCATTGAGAACATGTCTACATATAAACTTGATGCTTCCCTCGTAGCATCTTGCGAGGTCTGAAAAATGAACAGAAAGTCCATTGCGTATATTTGTTCTTATCGCCGACGCCGGTGTTTCTCGACACGCCTCTGACATGTCCGGAACCGTTACCGACACAACGTTAGTTGTCGGTTACGCTACTGCGAACGCGCAAAACCTTTTCCTGTATGCACGTCACCGGTTACTGCATCGTCGTCTCCGCTAATCCCCCGCATTTCAAGGCGTGGGGGTCCAGCTCCAAGTCGCGACAGCCATGGGCCGAGTCATGGCCGAGTCAAATCCGGAGACGGCTCCTCTATGGACTTATCAGGATCGAGACTTGACAGTTGAGCAGAGTCAGTTAAACGTATCTCTGTATGACTTCTGAGGGCTGAGTCAAGAACAGCCTAGGGTTTATATACTTGTGTTGAAACAATGTCGGCTCATCAATCACCACTCCCAATACAAGTTCTGTCAACTCGCCACCCTCCATCATGACCTCGCCTGAAGTTCTTCTCATCATCACGCCCTTTGTCCCCAAGACAGAATGGCTCGATCATCTCAAGGGGAAATGCCCCAGCGTCGAAGTGATAACATACCCTACAGAGCTGTATGCGCTCGAGGTGCCTAAAGAAGTGCCCGCCGACGTGTGGAAGCGAACTACGGCCCTCTTCACATGGAAGGCGTTCCCTCCTAAGGATTTGGTGCCCAATTTGAAGTTTGTACAGCTTCTTAGCGCCGGCTGCGCTCAGATCTTTGGTCTACCTCTTTTCGAGGAGACTGAGATCGCCTTTTCCACATCAAACGGCTCTCATGCGTATGTTGCTCTGCTTGGCTGCATGTAGAGTGCAATTTCTGACGATAACAGGCCTCAGGTGGCCGAATGGGTATTTGCTACATGGCTAGCACATCAACACTTTAGTATGCTTCTCCTTCAAGACGGAGTGCCCAGCTAACATGGCCAGTTCCCCACTACCTCGACCTTCAGAAGCAGAGCAAATGGGTGGACCCTGACTCGGATGAAGATACCGAGGATTCTGTGGGCTTGAGGGTGTAAGTGATCTGATCTGAAACCGGCTCTTTTGCGCCTCTTCTGACCAGCTTGTTAGTGGCATCCTGGGGTACGGAAACATTGGCCGCCAAGTCGCCAAGATCGCCACAACTCTCGGCATGGATGTTCATGCATACACCCTGCATGAACGAGCTACCGCCGAGTCACGCAAGGACGATGGCTTCGTCGAGACTGGCCTTGGCGATCCTGATGGTCTGCTCCCCAGCAAGTGGTTCCACGGCAAAGACCAGCTCAACGACTTCCTGGCCTCGGATCTTGACCTTCTCGTCATCCTGCTCCCACTGACAGAGCAGACGCGAAACATGATCTCCAAGGAGCAGTTTGCGCTGCTGAGCAAGAAGAAGACCTATGTCTGCAACGCCGGACGAGGACCCATTATCAATACTGAGGATCTCATCACGGCGCTGGACACGGAGCAGATCCGAGGAGCTGCTCTCGACGTGACGGACCCCGAGCCGCTGCCCTCGGATTCCAAGCTTTGGGGTTACAAGAATGTCATTATCACGCCGCACTGCGCTGGAAACTCGAACCACGTTTATGAGCGGGTGTTCAAGATCTTGACGTATAACTTGGAGAGGAGAAGCAAGGGGGAGCAGCCGATTAACAAGGTTAGAAAGTCGCTTGGATATTAGATATACTGCAAGTATCAAGACTTGAGTAAGAATATTCACTTATACGACTGCCTACCAACGTTGCATACTTGCCTACCTGTCACCACCAACTTGTGATGTCATGGATGTGAGCAACTTCTAAGGTGTTGGCTATGAGCGTACTCTAAGCCACCCAGAACAGAGTTAGAACTCGGATAGGCCATTAATACGAACAGGTAGAATGACTACCTCTCTTTATCGACTCGTGACCGATTGAAGTCGAATACGAATTGAATTCGTGACAATTGAAGGGTTTCAGCATCACGTGCCAATCCCTGTCTTATCGATAAGCTGTGTTACACCCGATTGTTCCAGCAAACGGCCTGCAAGGCGGGACGGGACAAGCGAGACTGGCTCCTTGGCCTCCTTGGCATGCCAAGTGATGGCTCGTGGATCGGATGTAAGTGCCGATAAGCGCCTTGGCAGGGCAGAAGTGGTTTTCGCGAGACGAACGACATCTGCTGATTCTGTGAGTCGCGAAAGGCGATGGTGAGAAGGGAACAGATGGAAGACAAGGCAAAACACCAAAAATCAGCTTCTATAGCGACAGAGAGTGCTCTGGGAACAGTTGGCGGGTACTTGGGCCCGGATTTATCCACGCGCGGGATGCAACGGACGAGTTTGGCCCATTTGGGATGGATGGCTTGATGAGATGGGGAGAATCCCATCCATCACGTTCCGGCATAGCCGATTTCCGCCGCAGGGACGGGGACATTCTCGAGGGTGGAAACCTTCATTCCATGAGAAGTCTCAGCAGGTGGTCAGCAATAGTTTTACCGTCCCCTGTATGTACGAGGCAAACACTACGGCATAGATGATCACCGTCCTGTCAGGAACAGATGCACCCCATCAGCACTGCCCCCAGCGGCTGGACAACACAACACAACACAACCAGCAATGCTACCCCTGAGTCGGCACCCAAAAGCGAAAAGCTCGTATCACTACGGTCCAATGCAATGCGCAATTCAGGCGTCCAGCCCGCAAAAAAAATAGCGACTGACGCCCTGATGAGACGCTTCCCGGGCTAGAGCCCACCCCGTGGATCGAGCCATCAGCCACTCAACTTGCCGTCTCACCCTCCTCTTGGACTCTTTGGTGTTAGCTCCACAATTAATTCAGGTTCCTTGTCTGTCTCTCCTTGCAAGTTGCATCAGTTCTCCCCCCTTCCTTCCTTCCCTCGCCCTCCCTTCCCTTATTCCCATGCAAACCCACTTCCCCCATCGCCCGTTCCTTCCTTGGCAACTTGGCGTGCTGTGCTTTGTCCATCCATTTTCGACTTGATTTCTTCATCAACACCACGCATCGACATCACCAATCTTGGCCCTTGGCGTGTGACTTTTGCCTGGCCTTTGGCATTTAATAATACAAATTTACTCCGTCGTTCGTTTCGGCTTGTCGACCGGTTCATATCGCCTTAATCTTGTCCCAGCTCGCCTCGATTACATCACCACCGTCTCATCGCCCTCGCCGGGCGCGCCCAACGCTCGCTTTCACATCATTTCAGCTCTTCATTCTTTCCCGCAGCCGATCGCTTGAACATACAACAGCACACTTCTCAAGATGAAGTCATTTCTCTCAACTGGCGCCACCGTCGCGCTCCTCGCTTCCGCCAGCCTCGTCGGTGCTCAGTCGCAATACAGCATTGATACCAACGGTGCGCATTCACACCACCTGGCGGCCCCTGCAACGCGGGACTAACTTGTACTGCTCCAGATAACATCAAGAAGACAGCCAAGCAACTCGCTGCCGACTTGATCGAGTACTATCATGGCCTTGACCCAGGCGGTATCCCTGGTATTCTCCCTGGTCCTCCTCCCAATGGTGACTACTACTGGTGGGAAGGCGGTGCCATGTGGGGGACGTATATGGATTACTGGAAGTGCACCGGCGATGCCACCTACAACGCAAAGGTGATTCAAGCCATGCAGTTCCAGACTGGTGACGATAACGACTACCAACCCGGCAACGTTACCTTGTCCCTCGGAAACGACGATCAAGGTTTCTGGGGCATGTCGGCTATGCTCGCTGCCGAGCTCAAGTTCCCTAACCCTCCAGAGGACAGACCTGGCTGGCTGGCCCTCGCCCAGGCTGTCTTCAACACCCAGGCAGCTCCCGATCGACACGACAAGACTTGCAATGGAGGTCTCCGATGGCAGATTCCTCCCACGAATAACGGTTATGACTACAAGAACAGTCAGTACTCGGATCACCAAAATCTTAGACATACTCGACTAACTTGATTCAAGGCATTGCCAACGGCTGCTTCTTCAACCTTGGCGCTCGACTCGCTCGTTACACCGGCAACACCACATATTCCGACTGGGCCGAGAAGACCTGGGACTGGATGGAGAGCGTGGGCTTGCTTGATCCCACTAGCTACAAGATTTATGACGGAGCTCACGTCCAGACCAACTGCACCGATACCAACAAGGCCCAGTTCTCTTACAACGCCGGCGTCTTCCTGCAGGGCGCTGCTTTCATGTACAACTTTGTAAGTTGACTGGCATTCACGTTTGTCCAACAATTGCTCACTGTTTCCTAGACCGACGGTGAGAAGAAGTGGGAGCAACGCGTGACCAAGCTCGTCGAGTCCACCCTCGATAACTTTTTCCCCGACGGCATTGCTGTCGAAATTGCCTGCGAAAACCACGGCACCTGTACCACCGATATGCTTTCGTTCAAGGGCTACGTCCACCGCTGGATGTCTCAAGTCACTCACCTCGCCCCTATCGTCTCGGACAAGATTCTCCCCGTACTTCAAACGTCGGCTGAAGCAGCGATCAAGCAGTGCACCGGAGGTACTACCGGACGTGCCTGTGGGTTCAAGTGGTCAACGGGCAAGTATGACGGCAAGACGGGTGCTGGTCAGCAGATGAACGTCCTCGCCGCCGTGTCGTCGTTGCTCATGGAGCACACCGACCCTCCTGTGACGGCCAAGAAGGGTGGCATCTCCAAGGGCAACCCCAACGCTGGCAGTGGAAGCACCACGCCTGGCAAGCACTACAAGCCAATTACTACTGCTGACAAGGCCGGTGCTGGTATCTTGACATTCCTTGTTCTGTCTGTTGCATGCGGCATGTTTGGCTGGATGAGCATGGGCAAATAAGAGATGTGCCAGATGCGAATCTAATAACATCAGAGGGCTATGGTGGCCACTGAATTTGAATCTCTTGCAGCCTGGTTTTTTGGGATTGGGAGGAACAAAGAACGTGTTCCTGGCGTTGGATGGAAAGTACTTGTTGAATCAGCCTGGCATGGCTGGTGCTTTATCTCCCTGGATGTTATCATGTTTCATTACTTCACACCTGTGTCCTCCAATTGCAAGACAAGGGGGTCACTTGCTTGATCAACGATTAGAGCCATGGCTCACGGCTGGGCGGATTGCTAGACCGAGAGTAGAGCTATATATAGTCGTGTAATTGATCCTTTGTCGTTTATCGATCAACACCCGTCTTGGCTGGGGCTTAAAATGCTGCCCTTGCTCGGTTCCACGTGGTGATATCTTGGCATGGCGTTCAATGAAAGGCCTCTTGGCGATGGACCCTGGCCTGTTTCAAGTGGATCAAGAAGAAATGCATTCTTGTTTGCCAGGGGGTATATTGAAGCGATGGCTCTAGGTTTGAAAGGTCCGCTGTTGCAAGTCAGTTTGCTGGACAACTGTGGGAACAGCAGCTTCAGTGCATCTCTCGAACAGGTATCTATTGTCTTGCGGTAATCTATGACGCGTAACTTGATTTCAGTTACAGCTGGCAGAAGACAGAGCATTGTTCAAATCTGGTGATGTGCCGATGGTAGTACAATCTTGAAACAGTCGGCCCTCAGCATGATGCCCCATATGATGGCGCAAGCACTACGTTCTGTCACAGTGACCTCACCACGGTTACAGGCTCGACTAGTCCAATTAACTGAGGGGTCCATTGGAGTGCTTGATGCTACGAGTTCGATCTATTTGTTCACCTGAATAATGGAATTTGTGAAAGGGCGATAGAAGGTTTCGTATGTTGGGTTGCCTTGCTATATTTGGCTGGGGATGGGAGTCATGGGGGGAAACATATCACGGTCGATGGGTAAGAGTTTCCCGCAGGTCTCTAGACGGAATTGCAAAGTCAGTAGTAGTATCAGAGACGTTAGACCAGATCACGTTGCTACTCTAGCGCAGAGTTGCTTCTTCGAGGCAAGTCACGGATAGAGTGTGACAGGCATTCATCTACAAACAGAGAGCCGCGCGGACTAAGCCAGAGCATCACGAGCTTCCCCAGCATCATGAGAAGCGGGTCTAACGACGGCAGCTCGTTTCATCATGGCTCCTGACGGATAGCTCCCCTTAGACGGTAGTCTACAGTACGTACCAGAGCTCGTAGAGCCTCATGGTCCAGGCCCAGGTGCTTCGATCCCAATTACCTAACGGCTTGATCTTTGCCCATGCTCGCGGCGAACTCGAGGACGCGCCAAGATCTGGGGTAACTGGGCGATTTGGACGCAGGAACCGGGAGGGATCTAGCATTAGGGATTGAAGAGCGTGAGATCTGATATGGAGCTTGTTTGAACGGGGGGGGAAGAAGACGAGCTTTTGAGACAATGTCAGTATGGAGTCAAGCTTCGCTTCCAACATGCTTGCAATGTTTTGTGGAAGGGGCGGGAGGAGCCGTTGGCTAGCTTTGTTGATGGGTAGGCATTGAGTTTCAAGACAGAAAAAGCTTCTCGCCCCCTTTTTTCACAACTTGACTTGTGTTGTTCACAAACCCCTCCCCCCATAGGACCGATGCTCATGACCTCGGTGGTTTGACCGCCAAGCTAGGTAGGCAACATAAAGGAGAAGAAAAAAAAAAACACAACACCTCACATGGGACTTGGTCAAGCGCCGCATGCCCTCTAAAAAAAACGAAGCATTCGTGGCATGTCGTCCAAGACACGGACTAATCGGCCGCGGATCCTGCGCATCCCTGCACCCTTGAACCAATCATGTCCCGGCCAAGCGCCGCTAGACCCGAGTCTGGGTTTCTATGGGGTAACTTTTACATAGGAGAAACTCGAGCGGCCCAGGAACGTGCAGCGCGCGTGACAGCGCCATTTCTCTCTCTAGGTGTTGGTCGTGCTGTCATGAGACGCTGAAAATGCCTGCTAGAACGGATGACGACAAGTCACGATCGAAATGCGGGGGAAGAAAGAGAATTGGAAAGAAGGAACACGGCGGGTCCCATTTGTGGGGTGAGCGGGAAAAAGCTTGAGCTGGTTGTGTGACCTCTTTTGTTGTTTGTTCTTGTGTTGTTATAAAGAGCCCATCCATCATGACAATATTCGCATTCCTCAGCCATTTCTACTATACTCTCTTACACCTGATATACAAGCATTGAACCAGCTTCTTCAGTTGCTACTCTCAACTACCTTTTTACACACACTACAACACCTGACTCACAAACCACCCAACCGCCACAATGCCAAACTACATCGTCACAGAACCATCCCCTTCTACAAACACCTACGTCCGCTCTGGCCGCGGCGGCTACGGCAACATCAGACGGGCCAAGGACACATCCTCCCACAAGCCCTCTCACACCGTCACCTCGGCCTCTGCCCCCTCGCGGCGCTTCTTCAGCGGCGTCGGCGGAGCTGGCAACGCCCACGAGGCGAGCGAGCACCCTCCCATCTCCCTCGACGAGGAGTACGACCGCATCGCCGCCCGTGACCACCTCGCCGCCGGCCACGTGGGCATCGGCGGTGCTGGAAACGTCTATCATCGCAAGGATAGCGATGCTGCCTCTGATGACACCAACGCGAGCGACGACAGCTCTCTGAGCTCCAAGGCCAAGTTGTGGGCCCGCGTCAGCAGCACCTTTAGCAGAGACTAGAAGCAACACAGAAGGAGAGGAAATAATTTCAACATGTACGAGACACACGATAATCAACTCTAGCGTTTGGCGTTTTGGGGGAGGGGGGGAATGAATCAATGGGGGATGCTGGGATCGGGTACTTGGGATTGGAGGTATCACCTTCTTTTTCATCGTCTGATAGGGCGCTTGTTTTTTTGGTCAAATATTACTATACCCCGAGTATTTGCTCTTTT
>JAANQP010000445.1:0-26375 GCA_011320165.1 Fusarium protoensiforme | reverse complement strand
GGATTGGGGACGACATGGGGGGGGGAACATGCTTCCTGGTGGGCGTTGGATGTGGGATGGCGGACATGGGATGGGATGCAGTACCGGGAGGTCCCAGCGAGTTCCATCATCCATGCATGCTGCTGCTCGATGGACCGGGCAAGAGCCAGAACCAGAGCCAGAACCAGACAGAGAAGAAAAAATAAAAAAGTGGGTGGCCCGCGCTTCCTTTTAGTGAGGGGACTGGGACTGCGGCGGCGCCCACTATAGCGTAAGTGGAGTGGAGTCCGCCGCGTCTTTGGGCCGATGCGAATCGGGCTTGGGCTGGATTCTTAGCTTCTGGTCTAGGGTAATCATTGCGGCACCCGGCACCGTCGAGACAAGACGCCAGCAACGGGCCAGTCCAAGCCAAAACAATTAAACTGTCCCCCTGTGTGTGTCTGTATGATATTAATCGAGTTGGGCATCATTAACAACAGCCAAGGGTTGTTGATTTGGGAATAAAGGTGCACACCTCCTATATCGACAAGGG
The DNA here is from genome assembly GCA_011320165.1 of Fusarium protoensiforme. NCBI lineage: Eukaryota > Fungi > Ascomycota > Sordariomycetes > Hypocreales > Nectriaceae > Fusarium > Fusarium protoensiforme. The sequence goes on along the minus strand of JAANQP010000445.1, from coordinate 25,864 downwards.
CGAGCTGCTATAATGGCTGCGTTGCGCTGCATGGACCTCTCGATAGCATCAGCAACTAAATTGCTTACATCCCGTCACTGTGAGAGGAGGCTCAAGCTGGCTTTCCTTTACGGCACCCCCGCTAGCACATGTCGGTTTCTCCTTCAATGACGAATGGATTGCATCCCTAGACGGAAAACCCAATAACTTCTTCACACACCGCAAGAAACGTTTCAAGGTCAACAATTGCCTCATAGACGGACACGGAACAGTCCGGTAACCGGCGGGAAAAGGCCATCGACTTTCACATGAATGGAAAGGCTTTGGTTAAACGCTCGCTCCACAGCGTGAAACCAAGGAGAAGAGCTGCAAAACAGACAGAGCCCAAATCCGTCGTAATAGGGGTCCTCCGGTTGGATCCCGACCCCCGGCGCGGTGGGCTCTCCGTCCTCTTGCTCCAGTATCCGGCTCTTTCCAACAGTTTGCCAGCTTCCCATCAAAATATCCATGCTCACCACTCACTCTCACTCTCCGAGTGTCGGCCACAAAAGCCACCAGGGGGGGAGGATCAGAGTGGGACCTGTCTTGTCGCTAGCCCAGTCAGCCAGAGAGCCAGTCAGAGGGCGAGACGGGCTGGAGGGCGTAGAGTCGCGGGCGGGCTTCTTCTAGTGTTGAGTCGCTAGCTCCGCCAAGACCGTGTGCCATGCTCTTGTTTGACACCGAGTGTCGACCAAGTTCCTACTGTGGGCTAGCGGAAGGGCTAGAAGCTCTGGGAAACGTGTGAGCAAAGGAGGATCGAGTTAGGTAAGCGTGATGCATCGCCGGGGGGCAAATATAGATGGAGTAACAGAAATCGGAGGCATGAACGAAACGAGGTGGGTTGGGGGCAAGGCGAGAGAGAGAGAGAGTCTGGAGCGCAACAGGCGAAGCTCCATACAGCGGGCAGCTAGCTCGTGAGGGGGGAATCCCGATGCTGAGGCACTATGGAGTCGGGACTCGTGGATAGTGGGATCCACTCGTCGCGTGCGCCGGTTGAAGAGACGATGCCAGGGGTCCTGTCCTGCCTGCAGTGCGGTCCTGAGCGGGTGATTGATGTTGGTGATGGGCGGAGGTGGTGGCATTGGATCCATCCATTCACGGAGCAGCGGTAGTTGGATGGATCCCATCCCCAAATCGTCAACGTGCTTATTCCGTTCCGTACCGGGGCGAGCTTTCGTTGAAAGAGTACGGATCGTCGGATGAGAGCCGACGGACGACGGGGGAACCAAGAGAAAGGAGAAGGAGAGAGAGAAAGCCAAGGACTCTCTAACGGGTACTGTAACCTCGTAATCTTCTTTTTTTGGTTTCTCCCTCTCTCTTTTTTTCACGATGTGATCAAGAGCCGAAACCCACCTATCACCAACGGCCTCTAGTCCAAATGAGTAGTTTACGATTGTCATGATGACAGCAACATCTGCATCAAGGCCCCCCCTCCGTCGCATTGACGATGCCCTCGTCTGTGCCACCCACAGGTTAAACACTTTTCCTTGACGATGGTTTCTGACCAGGCTTTTCTGACGAGAGTATGACAATCTCCACCACTCACAATAAAAAAGAAGAAGGCGGCCGTGTTTGACCTGTAACCGCGACAGGCAAAGAATGGGCTGAGTGAATGACCGCTCGGGGCGCATACTAGACAGAGTAGCCACAGGTCCCTGCATAGACAAAGTCAAAAAAGAAGCAAAAAAGATCACGAGCTGATCTCTTTCGTCTTTTTCTCTTTCGGTTCCGAACCAGTGGGCACTGGTCCGCCGACGACGCGGATACGATACGGAGCGGCGATGCTAGGATTGGGCGGGAATGGGGGATATCCTGGGGTGGGCAGGCGCAAGAAATCGTCGGATCGGCCACAAAAGGACCCCAAACCCGTGAGGAGCAAGGCAGGGGATTGGGGTCAGGCCTGTGACAGTCTTCCAGAAGACTTCGGCGAACATAGTCGACGGACGAGTGGGTCGGGAGAGAGATCCATACATGGAGTCAGTATCCGTAGGGAGAGACTTTTTTTGGCCCTTGGCTGGCTGGCTGGCTGGGTTTCATCCCAACTCCACCTTCTGCGTACCAACCAGGGCGTGGTGTTGCATGTTGCAAGGGGGAATCAGCGATTGATTATTGATTGATTGATCTTGCTGTGTCATGTTTCCTTTTCGGGCTCCTTCAACATGGTTTCGGTTTCCTTTTCCTCCCCAATGTCACATTGCCGGGTTCTTCAACTGAGTCAAGAATTGACAGGTAACTTACGGCATTTCTTTTCTGGGCAAATAGCTAGCCCAATGCCGTGGATCTTTTGGGTTCACGACAGGGCATGCGACGGTGAGACCCAAAAAGTACGGGTTGTAGACATTCACGGGGGAGAAGCGCGGATAAGGTAGGTACAGTAGGTATTCTCGGCGTCATTTGATTAAGCGACGGACATTGCGGACGTCAAGATGAGCCCACGACACGGTCAACCCCTGGAGGGACAGCTTTCAGTCAGGGCTGCAAAGACGAGGTCAAGGCGCTTGCATCTCTCGGGTCCCACGATCGCATCCTTGCAGCCCACGCGAGGTGTCGAAGCAAAAGGCGCAGCAGCCAGCAGCAGCAGCAGCAGCTATCCAACAGTGGAAGCGGCAGCGGCAGCTTCTTGATGGTTGGATGGATGGATGGATGCATGTTGGGCGTTTCATGCCAGGGGTATTTTCTCCTGCGCGCGCGCACGCACCGACCTCGTCGTATGTCTTTGGAACTCGGCCTCGCGGCGGGATAAGGAAAATGTCAATGTTTCGTTCGCCTGGGGGCACCGGGGAACTTGTCACGGCCGGCCGGATGTTTCCGTGCTTGCTGTTGAGAAGACGGAGCGGGATTCCGCCCTCTCCCCGTCAACGTTAATGCTCTGCTTGCCTAGGTAGGCAGGTTACGGAAGCAGGACACGGAAGACTGGTCCCGTCGGATGCGTCCTCGTCTTGGCGATGAGACAGAGCATCAGCAGCCAACGCAGATCACCACTCTTCATGTCCAGCCCAGGTCCTGCAAGTTGGCATCACCCGCATCTCGATCCTCCGTCGCCGAGCATTTGTTCTTGTCAAATGTGCTGTAGGCCCGACCAACCGTGGACGCGGGTTCCGCGCTTTGGCAACCCCCCCTGTCGACCTCTCCAAACTTCCCAGGTTTGAGAGACCAATCGCGCGTCGAGCGAATCGAGAACGTCTCCAATCTATCCGCAACTGTCCTCTCACAACTCCAGCTCCTTCGACACGAAACGCTTTGCCTCTTTGCATCTCAAACGTCATGCTCGACGAGACACTTGACGTCGGCTCGGTTCGGCTCGTCCCCCTTTTCTGCACTCTTTGAGACCACTCACTCGCTCATCTGAACCTGTCATCTAAACACGCGCCCCCTGACGCCGTCCTTTGAACCATGGCAACGCCGAGGGGTGCACTTGTCATCCATCATCTCGACTCCCGCCGTTGATTCATTCCCATCGGCTAGTCGCCCCGGCGATCGCTCTCCCTCTCCCTCTCGCTCACCGCCCTCTCCGCGTCCGTGATCGTGCTCCCCACGTTTGCTCGTTATTTCTTTTTCCTGCCTCTCGCTCACAAGCCACAGCAGCCATCTCTTCCGCTTCGCCGGAAGTCCAGGGGTGTAATTGGAGTCCTGCCATGCTCACGAGGGAGATGGGAGAAAAAGCAAAGACGCGGCTTTGTCGTCTTCACGCCCCCACCGCGGCCGCGTGCCCGCACTTCACGCAAGGATAGGTTTCCCAAGACTCACTCTGTCGGTCCCGAGGCATGGAATCGCGCGCCATCCCGGCTGAACACGCCAATGGCCTTCTCATCCCTGGGTAACGATCGGTGCAGCTCGTGAACTAGTCGGCCATGTTGATCCCTCCAAGTGGAACATGGCGAACAAACATGACAAGTCGCTTTCCCTATCTGCACGGTGGATCGTCTTCGCAGGAATCAACCTTGTTTTTAAAAGCCTTGGGGGTCTCGCTCTGTGTCGCGCATTGCTTGTTCGCGTTGTCGTCTCTTCCCTCCACGGCGATCTCTTCAGCCCCCAGCTGAAGCTGGCTATCGCGGTTCCAGCGGAGAGGAACCTGGTATGCCACCCTTGTCGACAACTTATGACACATCGTTCAGCTGTCTTGAAGAGCCGGATAGTTCCAGATCATCGGCGATGCAGCTGCAAGTCGAGGACGCCAGTGACATGCGTCTCATCAAACTCCCCAAAGTGTGATGCGGGTGCCGAATATCGCAATGTCATGGCTCTGTTCTATCAAGCCTCATCTCCCCAACAGGCCCATATCAGCTGCCCCTTGGAGGTTACGCCTCAGCCTCACAGGGGAATCAGCAGAAGAAAGCAATAGCAAGCTCTCCTATACGAGGTTGGGCAGCTATTCACTTTGCTATACATCACATCAAGGGGTCGATGGTCGGGATTCCAGAGCAAAGAGGTCTTACATGTTGGCAGAGTGATGCGGGTAATGTCTTGGGAAAGTATCCGTGCGCTTTGTCAACTGCTCGCTTCCTCGACATCGTAGCTGAGCTCGTCGTGTGACTTGTTGACTTGGATGCCTTCTGACCGTCTCTTTGTGCTGGCTGGACTGTGTGGTGGACTTGTCTATGTGGGACGTTCTTTACCATCTCCCATTCCTTCTCTCCCTCCTTCATATTTCATGCTGCAGGGGGCAGCTGAAGTCTGCTCTCGTGTAGCATGGTCCCTCTGGGTGTGCCCGGATATTGTGTGCAGGGCAAGAATTGCTGCTGCGAAGATTGCAACCCTACCGGTTACACGAAGTCAATAGACCTTGGAACTTTCAAGGAGCAATGGCGGGCCTCAAACAACAAGCCGAGGGCAGGCCGATAGTTCACCATTGATCTGGACATGGTCTCAGATCCTGAACCCAGCGGGAACTGACAGAGCAAACTTGACCCAGGCTGCACAGTGGTGCCATTAAGTAGGGAGAAAAGCCCATCAACCGTTTGGTGGAGGCGACAATGACCTAATCTCAACAACTTGATGAGATTGCGCAATCAAGCGAACTCCATTGCGACAAAACTTCTGCCTGCGCAGCTTGGTGCCTGCAAAGGTCCATATATCGTGGCAGGCAGAACGTGCAACTCGGAGGTCATCATCATCAGCCCTACCAGGCACCGCCTCCAGCGGCATTGGTCGGATGTAACGCTGGTTGTCGATTAAGGTAAAGACGGCGCCAAACTGCCTAAACTATGGTGATGTTAGCTCGAATTCTTGTTCAAACTGCTGATGGCCTTGATTTGAGGTGTTTGGCATTTACCCGCAGTTTTGATCTATGCCTGTTCCTGCTGTCAGTCAGACTGCTGCCTTTCACTCGCGCCATTTCAGAGGGATCCATCCACATCGTCAGTTTTGATGGTCGGAGAGTGGGTGGTAATTGCAAACATGGCGGATAGATCAATACAGTATCTTTGACTGCTGCAGAGTGTCTCTGGATCGAATCTGGAACTGTCCGCGTCAAGATAACAAAGGTGTAAAACGAGAGCACATGTCCGTGTCCCGATAACACGCCGAGCCTCAGATTGGCCACCTCCCCGGAAAGTCCTGTTGATCCGTGTGTCGGGTCCCGGCAGTTGAATGGTTTCCATTAATGCCGGTCGCCGAAGTGTGTGGGTGGGCTGGCTCGCCCGGGTAGAGTGCAACACAACACCGTACGATGTCCTTGAGGCCGCCCGTGGGAGAAGTGTTTCTCAAGGAAGAACCTGATGTGTTGTTGATGCTGAATCTGTACTCCATAGTTGAATGTGGACACACAATCTGGAAAAACGATGATCGATGTGCGAACCGCCGACTCAGTTGTTGACACGCTCAAGTTGCAGGCTTGTCCGTGGCAAAGCACCATCCATCCAGGCTCATGTCGCAAGCCGCCGCCTCACTCTCGTCAGGCTGTTTCTTACAGGTCGACTTCAAGCTGAGGCCTCTGTGGGCCTGGGGACCCTGGCTCATGCCTTTGGCCAGCCTCCTCAACAGAGGTACAGTCCAGGACTTGGCCTCAGATATCCGGCCTCGAACCCCCCCATGAAGGCGAAATGTTTGTCAAGAAGCTCAAGTTTCCGTTCTGTAGCACCTCACCATCTTTGTCCTCTCCGAGACCATCTATGTCCAACACAACAGGCGTCGTCACGGACATGTGTGCTCGTCCATTTGAGGCCCCACCGTGTGAATCGCAGGGCGAACCAACTCTCCACCACATCGCTGATTCCCAGCCCCGGATGGCGGACTCAGTGGGCTTCTTAGCGGCTCACGGCTGCTCTCAGTGGCTGGTTTCTGGCCCCCAGCGGGCTCTATCACCCCAGGCGGCCCCGCGGGATGCAGCTCGGCGGCGACTGGCCTGTGCTCACCGAATCGATTGGAGGCGGAGTCGTGATTGCGGTTCAGCCTTGCCAGATAGACAAGACGATAGTCGATACGAGAAGGGAGCCTTGGAGGATGGCTGGAGTCAAGACGACATGTTAGTGTTGGAGGTCATTGAGAGGGCTGGGCTGTTTGATGGTCTGCCCGAGGCAAAGATCCAAGCCGAAGAGAAACGCGAGAGGTATCAACAAATAAGTAGAGCAAAAAGCAAGCAGCCACGCGACGTCTCGTCGTTAAAGGTCGAAACCGTCCCAGCGGAGCGTTGCGCATGAATGGTGAGCTCGTCTCTTGAATCTCACGCGGCCAGCCAGACAGCAGCCAATAGAAGTCCCCGATTCACCTCAGAGGCGCCCCAACTCACCCAATGCGCCATTGTCCCGTGGCAGTGCATGAGGCAACCGCCCTTGGAGGGGAAACGGACGGGAGACAAGGGGACAAGGGGATATGCACAGTACCAACCGTCGAGATGTGGAGAGGCTGGCAGACTGTGTTGCTGTTGTTGAACAACCAGGCTGTCCGAATGACTCCCAGCTTTATTAGCGGGCACTTGCAAGGTAGGTTGAAGGCCGATCCAGGGTCGAGGTACAAATGCGGCTGCAGGTGTACCATATTGAGGCAGTCTTTAGCAGAGCGTTTCAGGTATCTCGAATCAAGCTCCAAGTACCTACCCTTGTGAGGCAGTCAGACCCCGTCTTACCTTCCTGCTGTACATCCACCTGTGCGCGCCATGGAGAAGTAGCAAGTCGCAGGTCGCAGGTAAGGCAGGCAGGCAGGTGCATGCGGCGTCGGAGAGCACACGGAGCCATTGGCTGCCTGGAAAGTGAACTTCAAACAACCTGGAGGTCCCTTCAAAAAGACCGTCTCCCTGTTGCCTCAGGGCGTCCCGCACTTCTTCTCTCCTTTCCCTCTTCTTACTCTCCCATCAGTAAGCTGCACCTTTGTGACTCCGGCCGCTCTGTCGATTACCTGCCTACCGTCGCCCCAACAAGCCCTCTCCCGCCGTCCTTGTCCCAATCCGGCTCCCTCGGCGTCTCTTGTACCTCCGTCGCCTCACCCTCGTCCTCGTCGCACGCGATCTCGCCTCTCCTCGCTACCATTTACGTTTCGTTGTCTGTCTTATCCGCCATTCCAACATCCAACCTCCACTTCTGCCTTCTCCCCACCCCCGCTCCGGCTTCCGCACCCGCCGCAACCGCTCCGTGTCGTCGCCTCAACAATCTTTCGTGCTCCCTTGTTTTCCCGGCTTTTGCTGCTTGCGTGCTTCGTTCTGCTAGTTAGCCAGCTCTTTCGAGCTCGAAACTTGCACATTGTAGCTTTATGTCAGAGCAAGCCAACCCCAATGCAATGATGGAGTTTGAATCTGCAGACCCAAGCTTCTCCGTCAGTTGGCTGCTCGGCCTACAGCCTTATCAGCATAAATCCACAAGCCCGTCCTGGGCGAAGCAGTACCAAACAGATGACCCCCATTTTCTCGTGAGCCGTCTTCTTGGCCTCATTCCCAGTCGCAAACCCCGCCGATCCAGGAAGCGGCGCAATCGCTCCAAGCCTGTAAATCAATCCGCGGAACCCACTCCAGAGGAAAGTGAGGACAGCGAGGATGAAGATGTGGACGCCTTTGGCATTGGAAAATTGTTTGGTGATGTCCCATACGATACTGCCGATGAAAGCGAGGCGGAATCGGAGGACAAGCCCGCAGAGGAGGAGACGGAACCTCCTGTCTTGGCAGAACCAGGTTTCCTGGACCTCTGCAGACAGATGGAGGAGCTCCTCGAAGAGATCGAGTAAGCCGACGACGAAACAGCCATTGCTTCGAGAATCTGTAACTGACTTTTCCCAAGGAAATCGCAGCAAGCAGACGTAGACGATGCCGACAACGAATCCATAGACGGCCTCGACCCCGAGCAGTGTGAAGATGAATCGCCTTCACGACTTGAGTGGTTGCGACAGAAGGAGGTGGAAAAGGCCGAAAACAAGTATCTCGACCGACTCATGTCCTTGCCCGGCCTCGAGGAGACCAAAGCCTTCTTCCTACACGCAAAGGCCAAGGTCCAGGCCTCGCAGAGGCGCGAAACCGACTTCAAGAAGGAGAACTTTGATGCTGTCTTCATGGGCAACGAAGGAACCGGCAAGACGATGCTCGCCCGCCTCTATGCCAAGTTCCTTGCTTCTCTTGGTGTTGTCAAGAAGGCAGGATCAATCACTGGCATCAGCAGATTCTCAGCCTACAGCATGTCCAAGACGTCAACTCTCAGCACCATCCACAGCACATGCAATGCGTGCGGTGGCTGTGTAAGCCAACTGCCCTTCCTATCCAAGCCATGAAATGCTGACTCAATTAGATTGCCATCATTGATCACGCTCATCTCATGGATAACGATGATTGCAACCTGTGGAACTTCTACGTTAGGTCACAAGATCTCCCCGGAAAGGTGGTCATCATCCTTGCTGGCAACGGACAATGGGGACTGTCGGATCAGCTGGGCTACAGTGCTGAGGTCTCAAATCATTTCCCCGTGCTGAAGCTGCCAAACTACACCCAGGAAGAGCTACAGGTCGTCTTCCACGGAATGATGCGCAAGTGGTTCAAGAACAAGATGGAAGTCGAAGGAGGGTACGATGGCCTCTTTGTCAAGATTCTGATCCGCAGAATCACCCAAGGCATGAATGAGAAGACGTTTGGCAACATTTGGCCTGTCAAGAAGGCATTCCTCGAAGCTTGCAGACGGCAGGTTGAACGCTTCCGCCAAGCTAGGAGGGACGGAAACTACCTGGAAGACTTCAAGATGACCAAGGAAGACCTTCTCGGTAACAAGCCTTCACTTGGCCCTGACAAGAGCCCTGCCTGGAAGGAGCTGCAGGAACTTGTTGGACTGGATACCGTCAAGGAGTCCATCCTTTCGGTGGTGAGCCAGGTCAACCAGAACTACATCCGGGAGATGCGAGGTGATGACCCCTTGTATGTCTCACCGAATCGAGTGTTCCTGGGCGCTCCTGGTACCGGAAAGACAACAGTCGCAAAGCTCTATGGTAGGATCCTGGCAGATTTCGGTCTCCTCTCGAAGGGCGATGTCATTGTCAAGAGTCCAACTGACCTTCTGGATCGCTATATCGGAGGATCCGAAAACAACACCAAAGAGGCATTGCGGGAGGCCAAGGGCAATGTTCTGATTATTGACGATGCCCATATGCTCGACCCTGGTACGAGCAGTACCGGCACAACCAAGAACGGCGACTTCCGGGGTGCCATCATCGACACTATCGTCGCCGAGGTGACTGGAGCTCCTGGAGAGGACAGATGCGTCATTCTCTGTGGATATCCGGAGCAGATGAAGGAAATGTACGCCAACGCGAACCCCGGCTTGGCACGAAGATTCCCTCTGGACACAGCATTTGAGTTTGACAACTTTAGCGAAGAGACCCTTGGCAAGATCTTGGATCTGAAGATGACCAAGGAAAAGCTTGAGGCCACGGACAAGGCTCGCGAGGTTGCTATGGAGGTTCTGAAACGCGCCTCTGTGCGACCCAACTTTGGTAATGGAGGTGAGGTGGATAACATCCTCTCCAAGGCCATCTTGGCTCGTCTACGCCGCGTAGCCAAGGAGAAGTCGGAGGATGACGACCTGGACGCCCTTCCCCTCGAGCCTCAAGATTTCGATGCCGACTATGACCGTCTGTCACAGGCAGTGTCTAATACCAGGGCTCTCTTTGACGGCTTTGTCGGTTTCGAAGAGATCATCTCCAAGTTCGAGTCATACCAGTACATGGTTCAGGGCATGCGGCTGCGCAAAGTCGACCCACGGCCCTACGTGCCCTTCACATACGTCTTCAAGGGACCGCCAGGTACTGGCAAGACAACCACGGCACGAAAGCTGGGTCAAATCTTCTATGATATGGGCCTGCTTTCAGCCCCCGACGTTGTAGATGTCTCGGCATCACAGCTCATCGGCGAGTACTGCGGACAGACAGGCCCCAAGACGCGCCGTTTGCTCGAGTCGGCTCTGGGCAAGGTGCTCTTCATTGACGAGGCGTACCGGCTGGCAGGTAGCCGCGGATCCTTTGCCGAGGAGGCCGTGAGCGAGCTGGTGGACGCAGTGACGAAGCCGCAGTTTGCCCGCAAGCTGATCATCGTCTTGGCCGGATACGAGGAGGACATGGATCGTCTCCTGCGCAGCAACCAGGGCATCAAGAGTCGATTCGCAACTGAGCTCACATTCCGACCTCTCCGAGCTGAGCAGTGCATTGAGCAGCTCCGCAAGGTTGTTGGAAAGGTTGGTATCACGATCCAGCAGACACCAGAGATGGAGACCATCACACGTACATCTCTGTTCTCTCTCCTTCAGCGTCTCAGCAACGACAAGGGCTGGGCCAGCGGTCGCAGCGTTGAGACTCTGGGAGAGCGGTTGATTGGGCACATCTTCAAGGAATGTGCAATCAAGGGATACACTGGCAAGGAGCTTAGCGTATCTGGGCGGGAGCTGGTGACGATCCTTGGACAGACATCAGGCGTACCATACGCGGGCGTCAAGATGAGAGGCGGGCAGATCCCGATGGGAGCCAAGGTGATGACGCTGAAAGACCTAGAGAAATCTGATTAAGGGCGTTTTATGGAAAGAGCGATATCAGGAGCGAGATTTGGTTTCTTTTTTTCGCAAGAGATACGTATACGACGGTTTGTTACGATCTAAGAGCATGCATCAAGAGCTGAGAATTATGATGGATGGATGAGCATGAGAGTTTGGTGGAGTTTTGGAGTTTCGTCCGCACTCCTCTCGATAATTTGAATAATTTCAGCGGTAGCGAGACTTTTATGATATCAATGACTTTTTATAAAACATTTGGATTGATGAATGTGGCTCATGGTGTGTGACTGTCTCGTCTCTGCAGGACAGTCTTGAGTGTATGAAGCTCATATCTATCATCCAGCTGGACTGGGGTATCGTAATGACATGTTGGAAGGCGTATAGTCATGGCGGTAGACAACTTTGACTCCGACCAAGGTGATGTTGATGGCTCATTCATGGTCAAGCGTGACGCTCTCTCTCAAGCGACTCGGCCGGTGACCCTGAATGCTACTGGGTGTGCCCCTCCCGGGGCTATCGTCCTCATCCATTTTGGACGTCTTGGATGCTCTGATCTCAATAGCGATAGAAGTCCTCCTCTGCCGTTTTGAGCCGTTGCTCGGAGGAGGAGGGGTCGTCGTGGGTGTAGATGAAGTCCGGCTCGACCTGCTTTGACTCCGGGAAGCTTGTGAGGCAGGTGGTTCCTCGACGTTGATTGAGGCTGCCGGGCCGGGGGTTATCTCTTCGACCTTGACAGCTGGAGACACATCTACGCCTGGCCGAGTAGGAGCGGCGGCGTCACGACCCTCATCCGCTAGGCTCTGCGCCCATGCCTCGCGGAACACGGCGCCCAGGCTGACGGCAACCTCACGCGCAACGCTGTTCCCAACGACGCGGTACTGATCAGCGGGGGAGCCGAGTATGACCTCGTGGTCGCGGAAGCCCTGGGCGCGCCGGGCCTCCATGATGGTGAGCACACGGTCCTCCTGCCAGTGCAGCGTACGGCCGTTCTTGGCATCGCTGGGGCTCTGGCTCGTCACGACGGTCTCGATGAGGCGGTCGGGACGCTGGCGGCCGTAGGCGTTGGACCAGGGATTGGAGCGGCTCAGGGAGCTGCCCGTGTAGGCGGGGAAGACGAGGCGCTCGGCCGGGGTGAGGACGCCGGTGCCGGCCCTCTTGCGGTCCGGGCCGTACCAGGCCTGGGCAAAGTTCATGCCAAAGGGACGCGTGGGGATCAGGTTGATCTTGTTGCGGAGCTGTCTCGTCGCACCGAGGGAGATGCGGTGATCCGGGAAGGGGACGCATATGTCGGGTTTGGAGTCGTATACGGGGGGAAGGTCAGAGGTTGCAGCCTGGGCAGAGACAAAGTCAAAGGGCGTCGCTTCGGGCATGATACGTTCAGCCATGGGTTCACCAGTGGGCAGGTTACCCAGGCTAAAGGAGTTGGTATGAGGAGGGTGAGCATGGGTTGGATCAGGTCGACGAGGAAGACGATGACCCGGGGCAGCAAAGGCGAGAAAGACTCTAGCACGACGCTGAGGAGAGCCACAAGCTGAGGCGTCGAGGAAGAAGAAGTGAGTCTGGTAGCCGAGACCAACGATGGCGCAGATCAGCTGGCTAAAGACGTCCTGGTCACGGTTCGACTTGCGCTGGACGATGCCGGGGACGTTCTCGAGGAGGCCGTACCTCGGACGGTAGAGGTCGACGAAGGAGCCAAAGGCGGCGACGAGGGACTGGTTCTTGCGCTGGGTGATGGTGGTCTTGTCGTTGGTGAGGGATGAGAAGCCGGGACAGGGGCTGCCGCCAGAGATGAAGTCGACATGGCCGACCGGAGGGACATTGTCAGAGAACTCTCCCTGAATAGCCAACCGCTGCAGGTCGTCGATGGAGCCCAGAAAGGGGGCAACGGCTCCGGGAGCTGACGTGTTGGCCATGTACGTGTGCATAGCCTTTTCGTTAAAGTCATTTGCCCAGCGCATCTCGATGCCACCTCCGTCCTCGAGTCCGCGTCCAAAGTTTCCACCGCCGCAGAAGAGATCCAGACCCCGGAGCCGTTGAATGGGTTCGGATGGGTCGAATCCTTGTCTGAGCGTTGTAGGAAACGCTTCGAGAGGAACATATGATCGAGTCCCAGTGTCTTCGTCGTAGACCTCCTGATGTGTGATGTAAAAGAAGCCTCCCACTCCGTTTCGATCATAGGGTGCAGCAATCTCTTGCCCAGCCTTGAAGAAGCGCACGAAGCATGGTTCCAGAATGCGCCGTCTCTTCACCTCGACCAGGTTCTCACTATACACCAACTCATTCGGCCGAGCGTTTGGTGTCTTGGGGTCGACTTGCCCTCTTCTGAACAGCCGTCGGAACCTATATATGTCGCTGCGATCCTCCTCGTAAGAGGCCAGAAACTCGCACGGCTCAGAACGACCGCTATGCTTGTCAAGGATGACCAGCCGTGTCTCTCCAGGGGCAAACTCTGGAGCCTTGGGGGCCTTTGTTGTGTGAGAACAATGGAGGTGGCCGTTCTCCAGAGTAACCCACTTGCGCTCATCGCATATATATGTTTGACGACAAAAGAATTCGGAGGTCGTGGCCGATGCTCCCCCAAACTCGACGTTGTGCACACCCAAGACTTCGCTTTCCCGTATTTTCCTCGTCTCGCCACAGGAGCAGTGGTCCGAGAGGAACAGCTCGTTGTTCCACGGATACTTCATCAAGCCGCACAAGGTATCGACAGGTCTGTAATACCAAATGACATCAAAGGACCGGCGGCCGTGCTTATCCGTGTGTACTCGCTGGACCAGTGCTAGCCAGCGATCAACGTCGTGAAACCCATGCGAGATGTCACGTCGCCACATGGTGCCCGACTCTTCATCATCTCGCTGCGTCGAAATGGTGTCTCCCGGCTGTATGTCACGAATCTGCTGCGTCTCAGCCGTCGATATGTCCTTTGCGGTAGTGTGAAGCGGCGCAGGGAGTTCAAGATGACGCTTCCGAATCAGTTGGTTGCGCATGGTTTTCGTCTTGTCGCTCAGGGGTATGGCTTCGAGGCGGTCGCCAAAGGGTAGATGAGAGAAGCAGTCGTACATGTATTGCGTGACAATCGTCGGTGGACTGCCTTTGTTCTGGCTGTTGTTCTTTGTGTCTGCCGACGGCTGGTCCTCACTTGTCCCGTCAAGACTGCTCTCAGTTGGCGAGTCGTCTTCAACCAGAGACTTCCTCTTCCTCCTCCGACCGTCCTTCTTCTCTGGCGGAAACTTCTGATACTGCCTGAAATCCCATATCTCGGCCCACAGACTGTGCTTGTACGTCTTACTGGCTCCCAGTACACCGATGGCCTCTTTATGAAGGAACCCCAAGTTAGCCACGACAGCTGATCGAAAATCGTTTCTTGGGAATTGCTTCCTCCACGCGGCAAACACGGGCGCTTCGCCATGTGTCTTGGCTAGCCAGCTGCCAAAGGTCGCGCGGAAGTGAAAGATTGTCACGTCGAGACGACTCTCGCCCATCACCTTAAGATAGTCGACGAAATGCTTGGCCAGGTCTGCCACCCACAGAAACGGGTTGAAGAAGCGCCGGTACTCCTTGGCTGGACGGTTCAAACGGTAGTAGACCTCGCGTGCCGAATTGAACGCTGACTGAAGCCAGATCTTGTTGCGGACCGTGTGCTTGGACAGAGTGCCGTAGTTGTCAATAGGGAGCGCAGCAATGCGGACTCGACGGACGAAGAAGGCGGTATCGCCGACGCTGAGTTTTCCGTCAAAAAACAAGTCGCCAAAGCCATTCTTGGTGTCGAGATTGTGTAAAGAGCACATCTCTTGCGGATATTTTGGGCGGTCGCAGTAGATGGCAAAGTCGTCAAGCTGAAACTCGACAAAGTCATCGATATCCTGGCCGGCCTGCTTTGCAGCCTCGAAGAGAGTATTGAAAGCGATGCGCTCTCTGACAATCGGCACGTCGGGCTCGAATGGTTCGTAGCATGACCGTGGTATGAGGAGCAGACTCTCTGGAAGCTCGACTCTCACTGTCTTGCTAAGTGGCTGGGTATCTGATGTTTCTGACGCTTCTGATTTGACCTCCATGAGCTCCTCGATTGGAGTTGTCGTCTCATCAACGACTGGAATAACCTCTTCATGCTCGAAATCTGGCTCAAGGCCCTGGAGCAGCTCATCATCGATCCCTTCGAAGAGACCATCCTCAGGGCTTGGATAATAGTTTGGCGGGCTTTCCGGCAAAGGACCTGGCAGGAGATCGATATCCTCCAGCGGGGTCATCCGCTCCTCTTGTCCCGGCTCGCCAAACTTGGTCCATACCGCGGGCGCGTCTTGAGGGAGAGCAGCCGACGGCCCCTGACGGACAAAGGCGTTTCCAAAGACATGATCGAATGAATGTCTCTGTCCCAGAGATGAATGCCAGTCAATGTCGTGATTATCCAACACCTCTGAATGAATGTCTAACCCGTCATCTCCCAGGTCTAACGGCTGATGTAACGTCAGAGCCATGTCGTCTTCTGAAGGGGCAAGGATCTCACCGGCATATTGAAGTATGAAGCTCATGCTATCGCATATACATGGCTGTCTGTGGATGCTGAAACGAGTGTGAAGGAGGAAGGAGTTTGCAGGCGAGGAGAAAATCCAGCTCAAGCTGAACTGAAAGTGGCTTGTATACAAAATTCGACACGCGCTCTGATAAGGAGGAGGAGGCAGTTGCTCGTCCTGCCTAACAGCCAGGGCCTTCTCTGCTTCTCACCAAAGCATAAAACAAATCCAGAAAAAGGTGCGAATTCTCTCCAGATTGGCACAAAAGAGAAAGCAATTTTCGGAAATATTCGTGCTTGACACGCGCTCAGTATTGGCGGCGCGTGGATCGCGGTAGCCACCACAACACCTCTTCTCCTTGTAATGACCAAAAGAAACCAGGGTCTATAGTCAGAAGAATGAAATATCCCGCGACTCTAAAGAAGTGAACAAAATGATTTCGAGGGCGCAATTTGAGGCGCGTTTCTTTGAGGTGAGCTGAGGTGAGGATGTAAAAGGCGTGAGGATTGTAGTTGCAGGGGACGTGCCATAGAAAAATATCAGATCCTAAACCCATTGAGTTGTGTGGAGACCCCAAAGCGGTTTAGCGCGGCCAAGGTCTCTAGCTATTTTCAGTCATGGTTCAAGGCAGCAAGCAACCACCATCGCATCTTCGCCTCTCGATGAGAGAGGCCCTGATCTCACATAGCACCACATCTTCTCAGGTTTGTGCCAATTGTAAAGAGTAAAGCCATTCTATTACAGCTTTTCATGATGCAACTAAAACACATGCACCAACCGTTGTCTCTAGTGGTATCTTCCATGCCCCAGAACTCCTTACAATGCAATGCAAATCATGTAAACTGAACCTACGCCCCTCAACGACGCCGTCGGAATCTGCTGTTGTATCCCGGTCCACCCTTGGCTCCATGATTCCGTAACTTCAGGCGCTGGAAGTTTGCATGAGCCAGCTCATTGACCTTTCGTGCAGCCTTCCTCACTGTGCCCTCCTTCTTAGCTGCGGGCTTCTTCTTCTCCGTCTTCTCCAACTCAAATTCGCCTTCGACGTCGTCGTCAAGGGCCTGCGTCTCAGGAACAAAATCATCATTCTCCACGTCACTTCCAGGACCCTCGCCTAGGTTGGCTGGTCTCTTCGTTCGGATCGGGCGCATCTTGACCAGTCTCGTCGTCCGCTTCTGGCCCTTCTTCTTGTATGTTCGCATGGGATTTCCATCGCGATCAAGTCCATCCTCCACCGGGCTGTCGTACATGCCCTCATCATCGAAACCGCCAAGAGGTAGTTGGCGTGTTTGGGTGTCTGCAGCCAGCACATTGTCCTTTGGCTTGGGCGGGAACAGCGTCTTGGGTTTGGGTTCGCCCATGTCCTCATTCTCCATCTCTCGTAATGCGTCCAGGTCGTCGTCCAAATTGTCCTCCTCCACTTTTCGAAGGCTAGCGACAATCTCGCTTAGCCCTCTTGTGAAAGGCTTGCGTGGTAACCGCAGAGGCGCCGGTGCATCAAAGTCGCCATTCTCGTCAAGGACTGGAAGAGAATTGCGCTTTAGAAAAGCCGGTGTGTCGAACTGAAGTTTCGAGACAGATGAGGGCGTGACAGCGTCCACGTTTCCATCACGGTTCTTCAACGGCGTCATGAAGTGGTTCAACCTTTGTCGCTTGCTAGACGACATAGGTGTCCGGCCAAGCTTGTCGCTTGCCTCTTCGTCCATTGTGGCGGATCGCTTAGTTGGGGTCGCGTTGACCATGTTTCCAGTTCCCGACTTTGTTACGGAGCCTGATTTTGTTGGTGTTCCAAGCTCTTTCTCCACCATCAGATCAAAGAGTCCGAGGACACGCCCATCTCGCTGAGGTGTCGGGCCAACCGAGGTCACGGACGCTGGACTGAAAAGTTTCCGTGAAATGGCGGGTGTGTTCATGAGCTCTTCATCATGGTCCTGGATCCTGTTCTTGGCCGGAGTCTCGATGTGCTTGGTGCGCTTGGTTGGCGTCTCTGCGGGAAGAGTATCGGGCTTGCGCTTCCTGGGCTGCGAGGCGTCCTTGGCGGACGTCGGCACCTTGCCTGAGAGGATATCGCGGAGCTTGTTGTACTGCTTGTATTTCAAGGCTGTTGAATCGTCAGTGCCATGCTCTGACTTCCCGTTCATGCTTCGTACCGATTTCCTGGTTCGCTTTGATGTCGCCTCTTCCTGGCTTCTTGCCCTTGTGCAACTTGGCCCAGTTGGTCTCCCACGTCTTGAGGTCGACGCGCAGCTGCTGCGATTGAGCTTCATATTCGGCTTTTGTTTGTTCATCCATCGCGATTCGATTGTGGTGTGTGTATGTGTGGAAGGAAAGATGGAAGTATGAAAAGGGAGAGGGGAGAAGGGAT
Source organism: Fusarium protoensiforme (assembly GCA_011320165.1). Taxonomy (NCBI): domain Eukaryota; kingdom Fungi; phylum Ascomycota; class Sordariomycetes; order Hypocreales; family Nectriaceae; genus Fusarium; species Fusarium protoensiforme. The sequence goes on along the minus strand of JAANQP010000445.1, from coordinate 8,024 downwards.
GTGGGTAGTTATGGTGGATTATCGCGGTTTGGCGTAAACGCGTGTTGACGCGAACCACTCAACACGAAAATGGCAGGGGTGGGCGGGTTTAACGTCATGGCGGGTGCAGGGAAGACGTTGGACCCTCGGGCCCACCCGAGAAGCTGGTGCGACTCTGTGACAAGGGTGGTACTTTATTCATGAAGATATTAGGGGAGTAGATAAAGAAAGTTTTATAAAAATTATATGAAATCTAGTAAAAGCCACACTGAAGTGCTATATAGATCTAATATTCTCTTGTTATTTTTCTTCTACTCCATAGGTAAGGGAACTCTACTACCGCCGGTATCCCGAGCTTTTCTACAATCGCGCACCTGGTCGGTGGGTACGTACTATACGGAGTACTTTCGGACGTTTCTTTCCCCACGTCCCGGTACGTATTTCTAATTCACCCATCCATCAACATGGATCTTCACAGCTTCAACCTTTTGCCTTGAACCCCAGTCTTTGGGTCGTTCCATCGCATCGCACGATTTATTACAACTCTTCCACGTCTCTCTGCTCTCGCCATGGAGGCAGACCAGTCAAGCGACGACCTCCAACGCCAAGTCCTCCAAAGCACGCTCGAAGAGATAGCGACCAGACAACAAGACCAGGCCGAATGCTGCGTCATCTGCCTCGAGGGCATCACCGAGGCCTGCGAGGTAGTCCCTTGCCAACACCGCAACTTTGACTACCTGTGCCTCCTCAGCTGGCTTGAGCAGTCGCCGAAATGCCCTCTCTGCAAGGCAACCATCTCTCAAGTTCGCCACGCCCTAGATGAGCCTACGCCCAAAACCTATGTCGTCCCGAAATCTCCTCCGAAGCCGCAGAGTCAACGATCCGATGTGAGGCCATATTCGTTATACTCTGTCCGCAGGAATCTGCCACGGCGACGTCGTTACTCACGATCCCGCTACGAGACACCTCCGAACCCCTCGGACGAGATGGCAAGACGCAGGGACGTTTACCGTCATAATCGCTACTCAAAGCATGTTGGCTCGAATCGTCTTTCTCGTTACAGGGAGTTGACGCCAGCGGCATTCTGTGCAGATGCCGAGCTGGTGTCGCGCGCACGAATGTGGATTCGAAGAGAGCTGCAGGTCTTTTCGTTTCTTGCCCCCGATAACGAAGAGCCTCGGCTGGGAGATGGTAATGCTAGAACTTCTGTGGACCGGAGGAGGGCGAACAATGCCGAGTTTCTCCTCGAGTACATCATTGCCGTCTTGAAGTCAGTCGACATCATGGGGAGTGCCGGTCAAGCCGAGAACATGATTTCGGATTTTCTGGGCCGAGACAGCACGCGGTTATTCTTGCATGAGTTAAGAGCTTGGTTACGGAGTCCTTTTACCAAACTTGCGGACTGGGATCGAGCTGTTCAGTATGATGAGGCTTCAACGACAAGTAGTCGTGGAAGTGAAGCAGAGCCGGATGGGGAAGCAGTTAGTCAAAGGCATCAAGATAATGCTGAACACGACAAGAGCTGGGGTGCTTCTAGACGACATGGCGACTTTTATAGGCCTCGCGGAGGGCGCTCACAAAGAGCAACTTCACATAGACGACATGAACCTTATGATAGACGAAGGAGCGGAGTTGAGCGGAGGACATGATCGGAGTTTGGATAAAGATGGATATGATACCCGAGGAGCAATCCTCACTTGCATGAATAATAAGACTATACTTGCTATTTATTTGATCTGGTAAAATGGAAGCCTAATCACTACACTTTCTGAGTTGCCACTTTTCACTTGAGACGCCCAGGCTTACTCCTGAATAGGCGGAACTCCGCCCTTTGAGTGAGGCTATACACATTCCGCGGCGGACTTGCCGGAGATGGGCTACAACACAATTGTATTTAAAAAGGACATGCCTTCATTTCCAAGTATCTCATAACTACTCATTCTCATTATCTCTATCCTCAATTACGTCCTCGAGCATCAGCAACGTTGCGTCACACTTCCACTTGCACCACCACAACTCACACACCAACATTCACAATGCCCACCATCTCCATAACCGCCATCTCCGACCCCGTCTGCCCCTGGTGCTACATCGGCGCCCTCCGCCTCACGCGGGCCATATCCCTCTACCGCAAGACCGTCTCCTCCAGCGACGTCGTCGTCACGTCCTGGCACGCGTACCAGCTCGACCCCGACGCCAAGCCGCAGCCGCTGCTCGAGAAGATGGCGTCCAAGGTCGGCGAGGAGAACGTGCCCGAGATGAAGGCAAGGCTGGGAGGCATCGCGAAGCGCGAGGGGTTGGTCTTTGACTTTGGGGGTACGATTGGGAATACTAGGGATGCGCATCGGTTGGAAAAGTTGGCCAAGAAGAAGGAGGATGGGGGGGATTTGCAGACGAGGGTTGCGTTGGAGGTGATGAAGATTTATTTTGAAGAGGGAGGAAACATCACTAGCATAGACCATCTTGTGAAGGCTGCTGGGAGGGTTGGTATTGATGAGGGTGAAGCGAGGGCGTGGTTGGAGAGCGACGATGGGGGGGAAGAGGTTGATGCCGAGGTGCTTGAGATGCAGAAGCTGGGTGTTAAAGGCGTGCCGCGGTACATCATCAATGACAAGTTTACGGTTGATGGAGCTGAGGATGTTGGAGTGTTTCTTGAGCAGATGGTCTTGGCGAGGGAGGAAGCTCTCAATGAGAGTGAGTAGACTCTGCATCATGTACACGTATCTCATAGACGGGGAATAGGTGGCGTTTATATCAACAACTTCATATCTCATAAGGGTATCATCTCATCTCATCTCGTCTCATCGCTCACACCTCACATCCTCATCAACCCTCCCAGATCCTTCTCCATCTGCCTCAACCTCACCTGCAGCTCCCTCTTCTTGACCTCCATCTGCCTCGCCTCCTCCTCCTCCCTCCTCAGATCCTCCTCCGTCCACACCTCGCCCTCCTCCTCTTCCTCTTCCTCATCCGCATCGCCGAGCCAGTCCCTGTGATCTAGAGTCGCCAGCTGCTCGGCTTGCTCGGCTACTCGCGCCTCGTAGTATGCCATCGTGTTCCCGCTGTGGGCGTGTTTGTTCCTCAACGAAGCGATCCGTTCTCTTGCGCCTGGTAGCTCGTACACGCCGCAGAGCTTCTCAGCACCGCGAAGAAGAACATTGACATCCACATCACCCTTGCGATCCATCTCCCCGCGGCGCAACTCCTCATGCATCTGCCCACCCAGCACGGCTGCCACAGCTGTCTGACGTCGAGGATGGCCTGCGCCGGCTCGCTGAGGAGGACCCGTAGTCACTTCTCCCGATGCCACGTTGAAGACAGTCTGCCGCCTTCCCGTCGACTTTGTCTTTTCAGGTTCTGCGGGCTTGAGAGCTGTCGAGGGCGGCGGGGGCGGGGGCACGGAGAAGAGGGCGCGCTCGTGGGGTTCGGTGTCGCGGATGAGGGAGGTGATGTCGTGGTTGGAGAGGAGGGCGTTGGTGAAGATCTTTGGTCGAGGAAAGCTAGAGTTGATCAGAAATTGTTCACACTGGGAGTATTGAGAACCTACGGGAGGGAGTCGATGCCTTGGCATGAGTAGCCAATCTGCTCGAGATGGGCCGAGATGAGCGACATGGCGGTTGGTTGTCGGATTCGGTGACAGGCCGTTCGGTTCCTCAGGTGAAATTCTATGAGATTTGCCTTTGGAGTTTAGGTTTGAGATGGTAGGATGCGTTCAAGTAGTGGAATGGATCCTTGAGAGGTTGTGATGGTTGGAGATGGTGGTGTTGATCTATGGTGGAGTTTCAAAACAATCAAGGCGGGCAGCTTGCTTATCGATAAGGACACATCCACCAACTTAGTAGGTACCTTGGCAAGCTTGGGTATACATAATGCTCACTCATAGCTGGGGTTTGGCCGATAAATGAATAACTAAATACTTCAAGATTGAGTTGTATCGGTGCTATACTCTAATTGTTTGAGTTACCTTTTCGTTTATGTGATTCCCGGTTATGAAACTGTCAGTTGTCATGTTACTTCCAACCGAGTCTATAAGCCTGTGTCAAGACCACCTCAATTAATGAGCAAGGTCCGTATTCTATTATAAGTGATACAAAGTCTTTTTCTAATCTAATTATTACATGGTATTTTGAAAGGTATAGTTGATCGTACATCATGCCCCATATTCCGCGTATATCCATCAACTCCTCCACCATCCTCAACAGCTCAGTTCGCACCGCCCTCACCACCCCGAGGCTCAAGACAATCAAGCCTATAAAACGTCCACGAAGCCCTAAACACGGGCCTGAACTTGGCCTGCTCAAGCGACCCGGACCACAGCTCGCACAGCTGCTCGACGGGGTTGAACGCAAACATGGCGCACTCCTCGGTCTCCTTGCAGAACGCGTGGCAGCTCGCGTAGCTGTCGTACCGGCCAAACTTGCCAATCTTTGTACCCGAGGTGTTTGCGTCGCCGTCGAGGCCCCAGCCTGGCTTCGCGCACGTGTCCTTCCGATCGTTGGCGAGGCATGAGGTCGAGTAGTAGTACCACTCCGCCCCGGGGGTGTTGTCGACACCAATCTGCTCCAGCGTGCCCTTCCACGTCTCGCACTTGTTGCGTGTCGGGTTGTGGGCGAGGGTCGCACAGTCGCTCTGGGACTCGCAGATGGCGAGACACTCGTCAAGTGTCTTGTCGTCGTATGCTTGGATCTTGACTTCGGCGAGCTTGTCATCCGAGAGGTCGTGGCCGGCGCCGCCAAGGACTGCACATTCTTCAGTGCGGATGGGTTCTCTAGAGGTGGTTGTGGTCGAGATTCCTGTGCTTGAAGACTCGATAGTTGACGACTCGGCTGCAGAGGTGGCACTTGTCGACGTCTCTGTAGTTCCCGTACTGGTCAAGGTCACAAAAGTCGAGCTAGAAACATCCGTCGAAGCCGTTGTGGTGCCAGTAGAAGTCTCGGTAAAGGTCTCAGTAGACGACGTGACCAACGCCTCTGATGAAGTCAAAGTGGTTTCGGAAGAGGAAGCCTCGAGAGTCGAGCTTGATGCATCTGTCAAAGATGTTGTGGTTCCAGCAGAAGTCTCAGTTGATGACGCGACCGACGTCTCTGAAGAGCTGAAAGACGTCTCATACGAAGTAGCCGTCAAGGTTAAACTCGAGGTCAGAGAGGACTTGGGTATACAAGGGCCAGCATTGGCACCAATGGCACCCAAAGCAACGAATGTAACGACCAGAGACCTGAAGACGGCCATCTTGTCTAGTGAACGAGAGACGAGGAGTGGGAAGAGATGAGGGTTGCCAGCCGCTCTCATCCCGTCTCTTCCTCCCATTATATGCCCTTTTGCTTTCTCGTTCTACCCCTGTTGATCTTCCAGCCAAGACATCTCGTCTCCTGCGCTATCGATCACTGCAGCTGCTTAGAACCAACAGAGCCTCGCAAGAAAATCGATAGTCCCTCTCGGCCGAATCAAATTGGCACACGCCACCGTGGGTATCACTACGCTAGAAGCTCCCGGGGGTGGCTGGACTAGTGAGCGTTTTTTTAAACACACCATTCGAGTGTGCAAACAATGCTATTGATGTTTTCTTTCCTCGGCGGAATGCCCAGAGATGGATGATGATAGTAGAAAAAGAAGAACCGAAAAAAGCTCCCAGGTCTATCCGAGTCTAGAGTTGCTTTGATATAACAAAATGTCAAAGCGGCGTCTTCAAACTGTCCGCCAATCTTGTGTCCTCCCCATGTAACTAGGTTCTTCCGCATGCATGCATCTTTCCTGTGCCTTGCTGATCCCGTCGATCTCGTGGTTCATTCCGACAAGCGTAAGCAAACTGATCTGATCTGATCTGATGACAGTGGATGTAAAAAATGAAACGGTCTAATAGGTATCCAACGAAAATGCAGGGCCTTTGATCCTTAGGTGCTGTGTGTGGCCTGTGTCCCTGATGCTAAGCCTTTCCTTTCTATGCAAAATGTCCAACATCATTCTCGTATGTCTCCTCCTCCTTGATCCGTCGTCAGCCACGACCTGATTTTGTGTGAACGGACCATTCAAGCTTGGGTCCGAGATGATTGGTCGCCGTTGCTCGACCCCGGAGCGTCCGGGGATGAGCGGCTGTCTAGGTAGAGTAGTAGTCCGATTCAGGCGGTGTCGTGCTCGTGGGTTGGTTTGGTTGTGGTGAATCGTTATCGTCGTCAGAGGTACCCCTGGTCGCCTCTCGTCTTGTCCTCGTAACATCGTTAATCGCCATGTATGCGGTGGCCGGGGTAGCGCATGACCGCCTCTGCTCTGCAGCTGACATGGTGCTCGCGAGACTTTTCCGGGTTTTAGCTCGAAGTCGAGCTCGAGTCCATCTCCATGATCTCCATGGCCCAATAAGGTAGCTCTCGTGCGAGGTCCTGGCCGGGGATGTAGTCCTCCTCGCTCGAGTCAGGCTCCTCGAGCTCATCAATGCGCGCGGGGGGCGGGTCGTGGAATAGTAAGCTGGTTCGCTGTAGCTTTCTCCGCATGCGACGTGCGCTTGAGCCGACGTCGTTGACGTCTAATGCCTCACCGTCGTCCTCCGAGTCGCTGAGTTCGCTATGCGTGCGCTTTCCAAAGCTGCTGCCCATGCTCATGCGGCGGAACTTTCTGAGCTGTTCGCGCCGCCTCAGGAATGCTGACTCTTCGTCAAACTCGTAGTCGCCATCCGCAGCCTGCTCATTGTCTGACGTCTCGTTGCTGCAGTTGAGGTTCTTGAAGTCTTTGACCATAGTTTTGTGAGCCTTTCTGTGCCTCGACCTTGAGCGACTGCGGTTCGACTCAATCTCGGTGGGTTGCAGAACATCGAGTCCCTCGCATTCAGAGTCCATCGGGTCAACATCCTCGAGAACAAAGTTGCAGGTGGCTGTAGCCGCGGTAGTAGCAGTGATATGTGAAGTCTCGGCCTCGTCTGTAGCACCAGACCTGTCAGAGTCAGAGCCAGAGTCAGATTCAGAGTCGTCCGAGTCGCTAGAGCTTTCGGCATCATCAGAAAGATCCATGCCAGACTCATCCGCCTCAGAGGCAACAGCTGGCGCAGGGCTGTTTGTTAAGCTGCGGATGCTTGGGCTCCCCGAGTCATCGTCATCGTCATCGTCGTCGTCGTCGTCGTCGTCGCTGTCTTCACTGCTGTCGTCGGGCAACTCGGACGAAGAAGATGAGCGAGGACTCAACTGCTCAGGGCCCAGATTGGGCTGGTAGCTAAACTGGTGACCATTCCCAACAGGCTTGATGTTGGGATCCGTGTCAAGAGGCTCAAAATAATCATGAAAGTCAGGCTGGCGCCGAGGTTTTAGACTGATCTTGCGGGAAAAGGGCGGCGATGTGGTGGGGGTCTCTGGTGGCGAGTTCGGGTCGGCGGCGGTGAGTTGTTGTTGGTCCTGAGCCTGAGTTTCAACCTGAGCGACCTTGAGGTTTGGCGTATCGGGCCGCCGCCGAATGATTTTTCTCGGCATGTTGGTTGACTGAAAGAAAGGTTCAAAGACAAAAAAACGTATATAATTTTGGTAGGCCGAGTTGAAAGTATTGGGTGCTCAAGTGGCGGCGGTCACCACCTGACAACCGACGGCCGTTGGGTGTGTACGGAAGGTAAAGAAACGACAAGCCCGAGTCCGAGACCAAGACTGTCGGCGGGATCTTATCAATCGAGTCCCTTTGGTTGGCGTGGATGTGGGGTAATGTGAGCCCAAGCCGATCCGGAAGTAAATAAATAGTATAATGAAGGCCGGTGAGAGGATAAGTGAGGTACCGGTCTCGAGTATTGGATGAGAGGGAGAGAGAGGGAAGAGGATAAGAAGGAGACAAAAAAACGGCAGAAAAAACCCTGCAACCGTTTTGCTGTGCTGCGCTGCGCTATGCTGTGCTGTGCAGTGCTCTGCTGCGCTTCGCTGGACTGGGCTGGCCTGCTCTCTGCAGTCTGGCTGGCTGGCTACTGCTGGCTCTGCTGGGATACTACGCGGGGCTGCCAACAGAGCATCGCAGGATGCAATGCACCCAAGTGGCCAAGTCCCAAGTGGGATTGATTGGGAGCGAGCGATGGGGAGGGGGAG
>JAANQP010000444.1:0-22842 GCA_011320165.1 Fusarium protoensiforme | reverse complement strand
CCCTTTGCTCCGTCCCTCCGACTCCCCCCTCCGTGTTAACTTCGTTGAGCGTTTGATCAAAAAAACAAAATGTGTAGTAGTAAGACTGCAGCAGAAAGAAATATCAAAGCAGCAATGATAAAAAAAAAAGGCAGTAAAAAAACAGGAATACTGAGGGAGGCCGTGTCTTTTGAGAGTGGAAAAAACGTGAAAAAAAAAAAGAAGCCTCCCTGCCGGGGAGTACCGCACTCCCGTACCGTCCGGCCGGTTCCATTTGCCTGCCCTCTTTGCAAAATACAAAGAGATCCATTCTTTCATCTCCTTTGCCTAAACGCCGTGCTCGTCGGGGACGACAATGTCGTGTGTACGCCCCTACTGAATGCAAGTTGCAGAAAAAAGACAGAACGAGACCAAGCGTGAAAATAATCGACGAAAGTTCAAAATCGAGTAGCACTGATTTTTTTGGTTTTGGTTCGAAAGAGCGAGCGAGACAGGAGGCGGCCGCGTGGTGCCCATCGCGCGGTCCCCCTCTCGGGGATTACCGTAACCGCCTCGTGTCGAGTCGTAATGTAATATAGGTAGGTAGCCTGTACAAGGTGTGGAAAAGAGAGGGATGTGCAGAAAGTCAAGCGCTGTGAGACGTGACGCGACGCCAGGCCAGGCCAAGCCAAGCCAAGCCAAGCCAGGGGGAGGCCCGGCGTATGGCGCCTGTGTCATGCATGAGGAAACAATCCCTCTGAGCCTCAAGACACCTTTCGGTGAGGTCTATTAGTGGGCTCGAGGGTGCTGCCGTGTGATGAATGGCCAACTCGAGGAAAAGAGCGTGAATCGGCGAACGCGTGAGAGGAGCGAGGGCTTCAAGCGCCAACCATGCCGGGGCCGTAGCTTTGTTGCCGCATAGCGCTCGGGTACGGTGAGGCGTTGCCAGGATTCTAGAGACAGAGTCAGATAAACACAAACAAACAACTTGGCGCAACGACAGAAATGTTGCCCTACCTTCTTGCGCCGCTTCTGGCTCCCTTCTCCCTCTCCCGTAGAGTATCCACCTTCCATGGCATTGTCATCATCCGGGTATCCCTCTCCGTATCCCTCGAAGCTGCTGTCGCCGTATGTTCGCTTCTTGATGTTCCGCCGCGGCCTGTTGGGATCGTTTGCCGAGGCCCCTTGAGCCTTTAGTCGTCCTACAGCGCCGGGAACGTTGAGGGGCGTGTTGGGGGCGGTAGGCCTTGCCGAAGATAGTTGCTTCAGCTCTCCGTTTGAGGACTGAAGTCCCAGGACTGATGTATCCCACACGTCCTTCTTTATCGAGCCCTTGGCCATGGTGACTGCTCGTCCTAAACTCGAGAGGGATGCTTGTGATAGTCCGAGTGAAATCTCGCGACCACGGACGAATGAGTTGCTCCAGTCCTCATCGCCAAGATGCATGATCTGGGCAAAGTCGCTCTCTTCTTGAGGGTCATTCTCGCCCCTGTTGTCCACCTTTTGCACTTTGAAATGACCAGCGATACCTAAGCGCTTAATGTGGCCGGTGTAGGATGATCGTAGTGCATTCTTCTCTCCGTTGGGCTTCTCTCGAGCCACTTCGGCGGCGAGTCCGGTGAGGTTAAACATGTCGTACAAGTCTTGGGATATACGCGGTAGCGATTCCAGATGGGCTATAGATGACTGACGTTAACATACAATTCTCTGGCGGGAATCACATGGTGTCCGCGACACTCTTTCTCTCCGACGTGATTCAGAGCCGGGAGGAGGAGGAGGAGCAGGAGCGGGAAGGGTGATGTGCAGGGAGCCTTACGAGTTTGGCAAAGCAGGTATTTCTTCCCCACATCGAGATGTAGGTCCTCAATGCCCAGCTTGCTTTCCTCGACGTGGACCTTTTTCTGCTCGCGGTCACCGCTGTCATCCACGGAGCGCTTCCGCTTGTGGGGAGAGTCGTCGGCCATGGCGACGTCGTGATGCGAGGCGCTTCCGCTGACGCTGTGGGCGGGAGTCGGCAAGGTGGTGGCCGTGGCCGTGGCCGTCATCGAGGTGTTGCTGGCCACGCCTAACGCGGGCTCCGAGGTGCCGGAGGAGAATTGCGATGGACTCTGAGGCGTCTGGGGATGGAACGACATTGTGGACGGCTCCGCGAGGGAGGGTTGGTGGGCGAGAGTCGCGCCGGTCGCCGACCGAGAGTCGCTGCGTGCGATGCGAGCGCTCCGCTTCTTTCTCAGCTGAACGTCATGCACTGGTTTTTCCTCGGGGCTCGGTGAGCGTCGGCGCGGACGGGAAATCTCGAGTCGCGAGTCGGCAGGATCAGGTGAGGTAAAATCGACGGCTTTGGTGTGAAAAGGGCGAATGTCGCTGCGGAGCGAGGGTTTGACGTCGTCGGGGTCGATCGTAGGTTCGTTGATGGAGGTTGATTCGGGGGCGAAACGAGGTGGTGAAGGTGTGGAGTGTGGAATGAGGGAGAGCCAAAGTTTGAGCCTGAAAGACGAGGCAATTTCAGAGGCTGCTAGCGACTGACGGCCACTGGCTGCACTGACTGCCAGCGCTGGTGACTGGGTGGACCCCGGGGCCCGGCAAAACGCAGGAGTGCCAGTGCCAGTGGCAGGGCAGGCACAAACCACAAACACCCCCCCGTTCTTCTTCCGTTCTAGGCCCCCCTTCCGCCTTCCGCCTTTCCTTCGCTCTTTCTCTCCCAGCAGTGGCCACCCACCGGTACGTTCTTCCGCTAATCTGAGTGGCTGGTTCCGACGAACAAAGGGGCCGCCACGCGAGCCACAGATACGTACCCTTTTATTCCTCCGCTGTCGCAGTCAGCCCCACGGCCTTACCGAATCACGGAGCTTCTCCAAACAAAGAGAGAAGGAAAAAAATATGTACCTTAGGTTTAAGGCAACATCCATTGAATCTGACAGAAAGATGGACCCAGCCAGGTGGAATTCCCCACGTGACCTGCCCCATTCGTGATAAGATGCTCCAACTCGCGCCGAATTTTCGCGTTTCTTCTTCTTCAATAACCAAAGACCACTCTCATCCTTCAACAATCGTCAGCTTGCTCGACCCTACGCTGCTGTCATGACGGGGATGTGTGGTCGAGATCACACTTCAGTAACCTTGCCTAAAACCATCATCACGAGGGCCCCTCGTGCGGCTGCCATGATGCGGTGATGACCTGATGCAAGTGACATTTCTTCGCCTTTGGCCGAGCCCTTTGTTCTGCCGTATGAAAGGATAGATCAAAGATAGCCAAGGATATCTATTCTAGGCTCGCGCTTAGAATATGGTGATGCCATCCATCTATTGAGTGGTCTTTGTTTGCTGCTCGAATACCCATGCTTGTTCACGGTAAGTTTGGTCAACACAGGTCATCTACCTGTTTGAGCATCTCTTTGTCGCTGTGATGACACCAAACATCTGGTAAACCTAGTAGCCTTGGATGTGTTTTCAGCTTTACACTTTGTGCCGCTGATAACCACTTGGCTACCGGAAGGAGACTTGGCATATCTGATTCCGACATGCGTCACAACCCAAGTGTTTCTGCACGCACCTTTGTTTGATGTCCAAGGCTGATCGTTGTAGTCTTGCTTCAGGTTCCCACGCCGCTTCATCCCACTGCAATAGACAAGAGACTGTTCGCTGCGGATATGTTATTAATCTATCCTATTGGAGGATCCATCATCTTCTTCTCATAGTAGAAACAATAAAGAACATCACCTAAAGCTCACCAGTCACAAATAGGATTCACCGTCTTGCAATCTTGAGTTGTGATTTCATGTCTCTCCTCAAAGCAGTGATCTAATTATGCGCACCAAGCGCTCTCAACCACTTTGATGAGCAGACCATAGTACCCATTCCATACCATTCCACACACATTTGATCTATGGTATATGCATACACCAGAATTGGAAATCAGAGCCAGTCCGTTCCGAGGGAGAAAGCAAGAAAGCATCGTTGCGCCAGCCAAACCTATGAGTCCCCTTTTTGGTCATCCAAATCCCAGCTTCAGATCATCATCATAGCAAATCAAATGCCTCTTCAACCACAATCAATGAAATAAGGAAAGAGTCATCATCATCGCCCAAACCTCCAGGCTCGTGATTCCGGGACCCTGCCCACTTCCAGAAAAAAGACCCTTGCCCGTCTCCCAACCACCATCATGATGCGCCAAAATGCAGTCGATCGAGCCCATGAAAATGCAATCCAAAAGAGAAACAGTTTTCAACAGTAACGTAAGAAAGTAAGCCAAACTGGACAATTCCTGTGTGAAAGCGTGCACCATAACAAGGTGGTGCACAATCCCCTCGACCATTCGGCACAAGGGGACAAGAAAGAAAACGGCTCAAACGGCCAGCCCCCGTCGTCATTGAGCTCATAGAAGTGAAGTATATCAGCGATACCAGCTGATGATAGGTGCCAGACTGCAGCTCTGCAAAGGCGCCAGAATTGGGGCTGATGGATAGACAAGATGTTCAAACTTGGGCGTAGGTAGTCGCACAGCGTGAACCCTGAAACAGTGTTTAAGCTTGCGCAAGAATATCGGTGTCGGCCAATGGGTATCCCCTGGAACCTTCTAGGCTCTTTCAACTTCGCGGCTTGGGGCCTGGGGCACAGGTGAAGCCCTGCTACCAGGAATCGAGTTCACAGCGTAAGTATCCATGCCACCAGAGGACTGCGTTATGGGCGCAGGCTGATACAGAGGTGCGTGCCGGTCAGCGAGGCTTGGGCTTGTGTTTGCCCCTCGGTAGGAATAGTCGAGTGTGTCTCCCTTCCATGACATGGTCGAACGCAGTGGTGACTGCGACGACTCTGACCTGGCTCTAGACATGGTATCACGAAGCAAGGGAGGCTGAATAGGATGAGGGCTTGGTCGGTTGATTTCGATAGGGGCGTCGAGACCATGTTGTCCAAAGGGGTGGGATGTCCTGGGGCTCGCTGTGAGGGGAGCAGAGAAGTGCCCACCATAGGCATATCGGTCACTCGAAGCCGGTGAAAGGGGCGAGACAATGCCGGGACTGTTCATGCTCCCAACAGGGCTGTATCCAAGCGCCCCAAATCCAGGAGTCAGGCTGGTCGGGGAGGCATGCTCGCTCGCCTCAGTCCTCCGTACATCGACGATCAGCGGCCTCATCATGTGCTGAGCATATGACTGGGTGTTGAATTGCCCTGGAGCCGACAAGGGGGTATTCATGCCATGAACAGCTCCGTACGGCGAATGGAGTGCCTGAACGTTATCAAATCCCTCGGGGACTGCTCTCATCTTAATCATTCGGTCGCGGTCGTCAGCGTTGAGACGCTTGATCTTGGCACGTCTAGCCCATAGTCAGCAAGGAGAAGAAGAGGAGGAGGAGGAGGAGGAGGCAGGGGCAATATACCGATTCTGGAACCAAACCTGGACCTGTCGTGGGCTCAGTCCGGGAATTTCTCTTGACAGACGCTCCCGGTGCGCGGCATCAGGGTGTGGCTGCTTTGCAAACTCGCTCATAAGAAATCGAGTTTGCTGATGAGTGAGTCTATAACTGTCAGCTCCTGTTCGAATGACTGGCTAAAACAAACTGACCTGAACCTCTTCATCTTGCGGCGAGCTGCTGCACGTTCCGCCGCAGTTTGGGCAGGGTTTTCTCCCTCTCCATCAAGCATGTCTTCCTCGTCCAAATCCTCCTCGTCGTCATCCTTCAGAGAGTTTGCGTTTCCCGCCTGTGCCTTTCCAGACTCTGCAGTGATAGGATTCTCTCGAGCTGATGTGTTGAATCTTGCTCCATAAACCCCATCCTGAAGGTTCGAGTGACGTACTTCCGAAGGCAGCCCACGCTGATCGGTCATGATCGAGGCAGGAGCATGTATCTGGTTCGTCTCGGGCCTCACATGAATGCCAAGGGCATTGCCTCTGCCTCCTGCAGGCTGTCGCGATTGTGAAGTCTGTGTTTCATCGCTCCGTTGCCCAAAAGGTTGGGTAAGCCCATTCCCGCTGTGGGCAGTGCCCGAGTGCTGGCCTTGCCAACTGGATGGCGCCGGCAACTCGACATGAACATCGTAGGGGTTCGACATGCGTGGGCTTGCCGGATTGCGAGACGGGTCGTATTTGCTAAAATGCCAATGGCTATGCTCCGTGTCGTATTGCCTGGTGACAAGCATCTGGACGAGGTGATCGGAAGAAAAGAACTTGAGTTAAGTGAAGGAACGAACGAATGGGGGTGAGACCACAGGATGGCCGGCTACCGCAGCTCTTCGAGTTGAACAGGCACAGTGCACTTCGACGGTTTCTCCCTTGTTGCCACGGACGGCTTCTCTCCGTCGGATTGTTGCAGAATGGGATGACACCGTTCCCGGGATAGTGACGAAGCAGTATACAAGGGCGTGCCAGATTAGACCGCGAACTCAGGGGAAAGGATATCAGTTTGTTGAAAGATTAGACGGAAAAGAATGTGGGTGAGGCTTGGCTCTGGATATTGATTTCAGAAAAGAAAGCCGGGCTCTGTCTGTAAAACAAGGTCAAGCTGGGAAAGAGAAGGAAGCTCTGGAATAAGGATTGGTCTAGGCCATAAAAGAAGGGACGAGAGCATAGGCTGCGGTTCAGGAAACGAGACGACTAGCGAGTCTGATGGAAAGAATGATTCCTATGCCCCAAGCCACATTGAAGCTGGGCTCTGGACGGATATATGATTAAAGTAGGTGAGGAGGCTTCCTGGCGGGGTTGATGGGCGAGTGAATACGCAACTGGCATGTCCTTGCCAAGGGGTCTGGACAAGGCCACCCATCACCCCTGCTCAATATGGCAGAGGAAGACTCAACAGCAACGAGGGGGGCCGGAGGAATCAAGAGCATGTTGCTGTTTGTGGATGTACCCAGGGGCCTGCAGAGGAAGTGGAACTGCAACGACTAGGCAATAAGAGGTGGGGGGTATCTGGTGTGGCACCTGGCGGATTTGAGCGAGCGATCCGCCGTGCGTTTGACCTCATTTTCACGGACCAGGTCTGTCTCCATATCGGATATTCCTTGCTCGCTCTCGCACTATGGCAGGCCTTTTGAGTCAGTTGGAACTTGTTCACAGATCAAGAAATCAGGGTCGAGGAACTGACAGGCGCCTCATGACCACGCAAGTTGAGCCCGTATGATGAACCCACAGTCGGGAATGAGTGTACCCCCCAGCATATCCCCCCAGGAACCGCAGATGAGACGGAAGGCCGGGTATGGGCAGCAGATTAGCGACGCCATGCCTCCCGTCTCATTGAACTTGCGCCTGAGAAGCCATGAATGGACAAAGGAGGCGAGGCCGGTAACAGTCATGTGAGGGGATACGACAGACAGTCTCTAGCCACAAGGCAAGAGAGGCGCGATTCATCAGTGATGTACAAGTGCTGGTGATCACAGAGCCTCTAGGGCAGCATCATCGATCGAAGTTGTGCACGGCATGGCGCGCAATGAAACCAGTGAGGCACTCCAGGCCACAGCGAGTCCACCAGCGTCGATTGGTCCTTCATCATATCGACCCTGTGTTGAGACGGTTGAGCGCATGTTGCGCATAACCGTTGTCGCGCCTTGAGCAGCCCCGAGCCAATAGGATCCTCGCATGGGTTCAGAGGGGTGTGTGCTCCGCACCGTTGTGAAGAGGAGGGTGTAGGGAAGACTCCAAAATCTAGTTGGCTTCTTGATCATTGCAAGGGTCCCCCAAGGTCAAAGCATACTTGTGTGAGAAGACAGGGGTGTTGAATGAGAAGGAAAGGGTCTTGGGCGAGGGGATTTGCTCGAGATGAGATGAGGGCAGAGGGATCACTCTGCACGTTGGCTCTGGAGGGCTCGGAAAGAGAGAGTGAGTGGATGAACGATGGGGAGATCATATGGGTGATCGTCGTCTTCCCTGTGAGATTTGGAACAAGGCTGGGTGGTGTGGTGGTCGGGGTAGGCGCTGGGAAGGGAGACAAGCCCGTGAGATGAGGCGAGACGAGGCGCCAAGTGCGCAGAGGGTGAGCCCAGAGTCGAGACACTGTCGTTGCTTGGTGTTTGGTGATAGGAGGACGCCGCGGTAGAGTAAGGCAAAGTCTTGATGGGAGACCATCACCAGGCCATCCCATAGCTCAGCATGTTTCGACTCTTCGTGATCGTGTCTGACAGATGACCGAACTAAGCCAGCTGTTTCTGTACCAGCTTTGGGACAGTGGATACGTAGAGCAACCAGCGTAGAGAACTCTGTCATGGGCCCCCATCGAGACGCAGCAAGGACGGCACTTGGGGGCCAGGGGTAATAATGAGATGATTGCCCAGATACAAGCCAGAGCTGCATAGAAGGGCCGACGGCCGCGGCGGCAATGGCCTCGGTGACGAGGCGCACGCACATGTGGCGGAGGATTGAGGCGTGAGAAGATAGTGGAGGGCGGCGGCCGTTTGAGCGTCCCGCCGCGTCGTCGCGGGGCAAGCAGGACTATTGATCCATGGGAATCCTGTCGAGCGACTGCAAGGACAAGACATGGAAAAAAAGGTCTTCTATTTCTGGAATGCCGCCATCTTGGAGGGAGGTGCTGCGGATTCCACGGGAGAAGCCGTAAAGTAAATGTGCCTGGTAGGCAGGTATCTCCGTGCCTTGCTGTCGCCCTGGTCATTGCAGGCTCTCGTCTGTGCTACTCGTGGGAGCATCTCGAGGATCCCATGGAGTAACAAGGCATCGAACGCCATTTCGACTCATCAGAGAGGAAACATGACCGGTTACTGTGGCGTAGTGCAACGCCAGCCATGATCCTTCTGGTTGCAGTGCATCAGATGCTAGTGCTTGATGCTGCAATGGATCGAGTCTGAGTCGAGTGGTGTTATGTGATGCATCGTCTTAGAGGTGGACAGTGCCTTTCGATCATGGTTTGAGATGGAGACAGACAGGCAGACAGGCAGAGACAGATGCCGCGGGAAGCATCGTCGTCACTGCCCAAAAGCCGAGTTGCAGTTACATGGGGAAGGAAGGGGAAAGGTAAGATGCCGATCATCGGGCTGCTTCCTGCCGTTTTCTCGCTTGAATGCCCGTACTTTCTTTGTGTGCTGACAATGCTGGCTCATTCTGCAGGTGCACCCCTCCATCTGCATGTTCTAATTCGACCGCCCCCGAAATCCAGGGCAGGTGCAGCAAGGCGCGAGCAAGCAAAGTTCGACAGCCGTGCCTTCCATGGAATGAGATGGACCTACAGTAAATTTTCTTCACAACAGATGCAAAACGACGGGAGGTTGTCCCGGGCCACTACTTCCTCGTACACGACGCTAGCCAGTGTTGGCCGGGATCAAGGATCGGGCCCGCAGCCAACCCGAACCTGGAGGTTTCATCCTTCAACTGGCTTGAGCTTTGCTTTGCACGCACCATGGACATTTCTTTGGCGCTGCTGCCGACGAAACGTCCATGATTCCAATGGCGAACAGTACGATGACCGTGATGACGACTCCCAACGGCTTCGAAACGGGTCCATTTTCTCACGGCATCAGAGGGAATGGGTCTTGTCCTCAGCCTTGATCCATCACCTCCGAGCTCCCAGGGACAGGTCAAGAACGCGGCCATGATCCATCAAAGGCCTTCAAAGTTCCCTCCGAAGCCCACATTTCTCGCCTTACGGGGGGTACTGTAATTATCGTCAACCCCCCAATCCGACCATCTCGGTCCCGCGAGTCCATCGGACCCGGCGACAGTCGGCCGTCTTTCGGATTCAACAATTTTGCCATCTGACCAGAACTGCGGCCGCTGCGGCATATTGAAAAGGTCCAGTAAGCACCAATGTGCATTCAGCTGCATATCGTTCTTACGGTCAACCTCTGGGCTGGCTAGCCCCAGTTCATGGGATACTGTAGAGTATTCTCGCCTTCGAACCATGCCTATACGAAGACGTTACAAGCAATCAGTTACTCCAATTTCTAAGGATTCAAACGCCAATTGGCAACTCAGTCTCGAACAACTACCTCGACAAGGTTTCTAAGATCCTCAGCGTTGCATGCAACTCTGATGAGCTTCCCGACAGGATGGAGGATCGGTGGGGCGTGGATGAGAGACATCGCCCTGTCTCACTGCTTGACTGTCAGCGTGGCTTGGAGAACCGTGACACAACCTAATATCTCACAATACGACGGGATCTCGCTGGTAACATTGCCCAACTTCAGTTATCTCGACCGCCATCTCGTATGGACACAAACGTTGTGCCAGCAGCCGAGATAGAGTACGAGTCCGGTCAAACAACGAATGATGGCACTGAAACCATGGACACAGAGAACGAAGGCATGACCCATCGTCCAACCTGCACTGTTTGAAATCCCAACGTGTCTTCGAGTATTTACCCTGCGTCAACGGGAATCCCACTCGCACGGTTTCCAGTCGGCACCATGCATCCCGTCACAAACACAAAGCCACACGTTCGGGAACGATGTTTCTCCCGTTTCACAAACTTGGGTTATTTGCTGTATCCCGTCAACATCAAAGACAAGCGGGACGGATAGGGCCAAGCACTTCTCCTCGCGGCATTTTACATTCTCACATTCTGTGACGCATTAGGATTCTTACCTCCTTTATGGGGACAAGAGAGCACTGTCCCGATTCTTGTCATGGCATCGATGCCAGCAACTTAGAGTTCACTATCCTAGCTCCCGTGGCAGTCTCGAAACGGTGGTTATTTTGCAGTTGTGAAGGCCGATACAGACACACCTTGCGGCCCCCAGATTTCAGGAGCGCCATCCCCACGCCCAGAGAACCAGGGTCCCCGGACGCCACGCATTGCCTATCATCCCCAATACTCGATTGTTTCGAACGAAAGGGTGGTTGTTTGAAGCTTCAATGAGGAGTTCGGACAAACACCATAGACATCTCAATATGCAACAAACGCCCGTCGAATCTTCCTCCTTCGATCCACTGTTAGCGCCCCGGGCTTGGAGGTTCTTCGATTGATCACCAGTCTCGTTGATGGAGTGAGAGACGAGGTAAAGTAAGCCAAGGGTCAAGAGATGACAGGAGCGTTGCAAGGATCTCTTACGGCCTCGCCTAATGCCCCGATCGCTCCGTACATCCATATTGAAAAGGATGCGGCAGCCGTTGAGACCCTCTTTCGTCACACTAGACCCTTCAACAGGGAAGGAATTACGGTTCTTTTCCTTCGAGAATCTGCAAACCCGGTATTTAATTTTCCTCGTCCTTGGCCTGCAAGCAGAGCGAGTGACCCCTCGGAGTCGTTCGATCCAAGGTCCCCAACACACATTCTTGCAGTTCCCCTGCCCAGGGCAGAACTTTGAAAGACGAATAAGAGGGATCCTTGGCTGGGCCAACATGGTGACATGACGTTCCACATAGCCAGGCCGCGTCCTCAAACAACGGTAGTTGGCAGGTAGTTGCCACCTCGGTTGACGACCCCAAATCATCTCTCCTCAGCCGGCCACGGTACTTGAGCCCGAGTGATGCAACCTGCAGTCGACGCATCCATGCCCTACGGGGATTGTGCAGTCATCTACGGATACTACAGCAGTGTTTATTGCAACTCGTACCAGCACGCGAGCAGATAGTAGTATTCAGAATGTCAATCTCGGTGGCTGAACCAGGTCTGGGGCCGCGGAAGTGTGCCGCTTGGGTCTCCCATGGACACTGCCCGCTCAACAAGCAGTCAACATTGATTGCGTCTCCTCATTTCTACATACCTCGTGCTCCAGATCTGGGAACATGTTGCTGAGAGTGGCAATGTTATTCAGACCCACCAACAGCCCCATCTCTTGCACGGGCACTAGTCCTGGTTCCCGTCTATGAGACTGTATCTCTGCACAGCATCGCAGCAATGACCTTGCTACTGATGCCGGATCTCGTCACGCTCGAGGCCTGCAGCCAGAGAACAAGCGGTGTCCCCGACTGCCAGACCTTTGACCAACCAGTCGCATCTACTGTCCGATCGATCATCTCTAACCCACCATGCAAGGCCTTGCCCGGAGGACATCCGCCTCTGCACAATGGCCAGGCTATCCCATGTCTGACCCTCTCGCCTTTGAGCAATTCCCCGGTAGCATGTTTCATCCATAGAAGAATGAGTCCCGAGATGGAGCTTCTCGCGGACGGGCTGAAGAATATTCTGGATCGACGCATCCCTGCTTGCCGAGAAGAACCCCAGAGTGGTCATTTGGCAATAAGGGTTGAAGAGTTGCAACGAGCATTGGCCTCCTTACCAGCCACGGCATATTCACCATGGCGAAGAGCGTGGTTCGTGTTTTCTTCATCAAACTCAGCTTTGACTACAGCCCGTACAACCTATCATGGTGGTCATGGGCGCCACGGCGGCCACAGCTTCCTGCTGGCCCATCGCCGTGCTTGTCAGGGAAGGGCGGCGGCGAATCTGACCGTCACTTTCTAGCTCAGCCTTGGAGGTTCATCAATCTTGACGAGTCCCACCTGTCCTCGTCATTCACTGCGTCTTGTCGAAAAGGGTTGACTCCCTGCAGCCAGAATCAGCCTACACAATGATGCTGGGCCCACCATCATGAGAGTGACGGTTTTTACGCCTCACACTGCCTCTACAAGGTGGGCATGTGGCCTCCAGCAGGCCGATGTCCAGCAAGGCAAGGAGCTGACGAGGCATGCCGACCTACAGAGACCATGGCCGCCGCTCGGCAATTTCCTGGACAACTCAATTTACAAGCTCCAGGCATGTTCAGATGAAATATATTGGCAGTTTAGGGTCAGAGCCCGCCTTCTCCATTTCCTAATGCTGACTTGAGATTTCGGTAGCAAGACGCTCCATCCCGGGTAAAGCCCTCATGCGTCCGCCATCTGCGGCACGAACCCTAGCCGAAGCAGACAGGACAGGTTTTTCTGTGGATGAATCTTGGGCCTCGCGCATTTCGCCGATTCAAAGAAGCAAATATCGAACGATTTGACGCTGAGGCGGCCGTGTCAGAGGCGCCGATGATGCACGTCAACTCGTTTCGCGTGATCGGATGAAGGATGAAGACGCTCGTATTAGGGCATGTCCTTGCCTCGGCAAGAATCCTTTGGCTGGTGAGTGGCTCGGTCTAAGTCATTGTAGACCTCGATCCCCTGCTCGATGCGCAGGTTTCTCGGCGCTTTGCTGGCCATGTCTAGGGAGAGGGAGGGACTTGGAGGAGTCATGGCTCGTGGGGTAGCCGGATGGCTCTCTTGATGTGCCGGATACCTGTGCCTTTACACCCTCTAACCGCCGTTGTCACCGTTGTCGCCGTTGTCGCCGCTGGGCAGAGGATCTAACCTACCGGCCGTACTAGTGTGAAGATGCAGCTATACTAGGTAGGTAATCACTTCGCCAAGGAGCATGAACGCAAGCCCTGAGAGCACCTTGGCTCCGAATAACTGATGGCATCTGGAGCCCCCAAGTTCCTATTTTTGGCGGGCTGATCCGAGCTAGCCCCCCGTTGCTGTAGGGTGCAATATGTTTCCTGCACGGTAAGTAGGCAAAAGCCTCAAGGTGAAACCTGTTTGGAGCAACTTGGGCTTAAACGAACGGGTCAGAATGTAACCTCGTGGACTAGTGTTTTCTAAACGTCTGAATAGATATTGACAAAAGGAGATTAGGGAAGTGATATCTCCTGGATGAGCACATGATGGAGGGATAGTTCGGGAGTTGCAAAAGTTCGCAGTCAGGAGAACCGGTCAACAAAGCAGCTGGCTGCCTTGAGCATCCATTCCATACCCTTGCTACCCGGGAGCAACTCTGCAGAAACGTGAGCAGACCCATTAATCGATCTTTTGCGCGAAGGGGTTTCCGGATATGGCAAGCCTAGTTGAGCTCAGCGTTGAGACGAGGCCAATGACGATCACACCGAACCGCAACTGCCGGGCTGAGCATCAACACACAAAGTCGACACTCGACTGTCTGGCTGCCCGCGTAACTGTTCCGTCCCGTTTCCGTCTCAGCTGAGGGCTGCTATTTACAAGAGCTCCCGTGGCCCGTGTGGGCTCGATTGCGTGGTTGGGCCCTCACGAGGGGGACATCGACCAGCCTCCATTGCTGTACGGGACAATCACACGTTGCATGTATCACGTACAAAGCGGAATTGGACCGCATTCTTTTCTGAGCCACGTGCTTGTTTCCGAACTTGCGAAGATCATGTTGATCGAGCCTCCGATCTTTTGCTTTCAACCCGGGAAAGGGGACAACGGGACGTTCGAGGCGCTTGCTCACGAAGCCGCGGCTAGAGCGCTGAAGCTTGAGGGCTGACGATGGGCTAGCGACATGGCTTCATGGTTTCTCTAGCATCTCCGAGGGCTATAGGCGATACTGCTAGTGGGGGCGAGTTGTGCCAACGCCAGTAGCGGTGAGTCGACAAAGGCTATCGGATGCTAACGATTTCATTGTTCGTGATAGTATTTCCCCTCTAGACCTATACTCATTGAACGTCAACTATGAAACAATTTTAATGACTTGGGAATTTAACTAATGGGTTAATAATCGTAGAAACCCTTGCCGCTCTTCTTGCCATACCATCCAGCGTTGACCATGTTCTTCAGCAGCACACTCGGCCTATACTTGGAGTCGGCCGTCTCCTCGTACAGGACCTTCATGATGGAAAGACATGTGTCGAGGCCGATAAAGTCGGCAAGCTGCAGAGGACCCATGGGAACGTTGGTGCCGTTCTTCATAATGGAGTCAATGGAGTCGCGGTCTCCGACACCGGTCTCGAGGCAGATGATGGCCTCGTTGATATAAGGCATGAGGATACGGTTGGCAAGGAAGCCGGGCGAATCGGCCGACACGGATGGGACCTTGCCCATCTTCTTGCAGAACTCGACGGCAGTGTCGAGGGTGTCCTGGCTAGTCTGGAGACCACTGATGATCTCGACACCCTTTTGCACGGGGACGGGGTTCATGAAGTGGGTGGAGACGACGCGGGACGAGGCCGAGGTGTCGGTGGGATCAGTCGTCGTAGCGGCGGCGATGCGAGTGATGGAGATGGACGAGGTATTTGTGGCGAGGATGGCATGCTTGGGGCAGATCTGGGCGAGCTTGCCGAAGATGTCGAACTTGAGGTTGGGGATCTCGGGGACGGCCTCGATGACCATATCGACAGAGGAGAGGTCCTCCATTTTGGTGCTAGTGCTCAGGAGGGACCGCGCCTTGTCGGCCTGCTCTTGTGTGATTCTCGACTTGGAGACATTCTTGGCCAGAAGCTTCTCTACGGGAAAGTTAGAAGGTAGGCTGAATAAGAGGCATTGGAGCTCGTACCAGCGAAAGCAATGCCCTTGTCCAAAGCCTTGTCGGAGGTATCAATTAGGGTCACAGGAACCTGGGCCTTCTGAGCAGCAACGAGAGCAATTCCCAATCCCTACGTGGTGGTCAATTGACGTGATGCTCTTCTCTTCACATGCCATTCTCGCGACTCACCATCTGGCCCGCGCCGATAACACCAAGGCGCTTGACCTCAGCAGCAGCGTACTGTCGGGGGGAAGAGCTGAAGCAGCGCACCTGGCGCGCAGCTCCCAGTGAGCGCATACGAAGAACCGAGGCAGCCATTGGAAAGGGAAAGCGACAATGAAGAATGTGGTATATTTGCAGCAAAGATTTGGATTGTGTGTCTGTCTCGGCGTGTTATAAGCTCTCCCCGTGGGGGACGAACGATAGGCACGGCGGCCCATGCCATCATAAAGCGGGTAACCTCGGCATGCCCCGGACTTTTTGCCCACTCTGTACCGTGTGTACCGGAGCCGACGGCTCTTTTGTCAGGTGCCGACGACGTGCCGCTCTTGCCGCTTGTGGACAATCTTATCTTATCTTATCAGCGCGCATCAATTAAGCACGCCGGAGCCGAAAAGACGCGTCTAAACGCGTCGCTCTATCCATGGTGGGACTGGACTTTGAAATGTTGCCCAGCCAGCAGCCCCACGACATGTGATGTTTCTAGTTGCAACAGTTTACAGTCTGTTGATACGTTGCAATCATGGAGTTGGCGGACGGCACCATTGATATTGTGCATCCCGAGGTGCGAGCCCACGTCAACAGTCTCGTGTCCGCTGTAAGTTCCCCTGAAACTCGACGGTCCTCAAAGGTGCTAACTAATAATCCCAGCTGGGAGGTATCAGCGCCGATGACGATGGCCGGTATCAGCTGGGTGACGACGCCCTCGAGGTCCTCCGGGATCTCAAGCGATGGATACGATTCTACGATGAAAAGACGAACCGCATGGACGTTGCACGATGCATCCACGAGGCGAACCTGATCGAGGGCGACTTGCTCCCCATCCTAGCGACATGGCCCGAGAACGCCACGGACAGCAAGTTCAAGTCGAGAATGGCGCTGGCTTGCTTCGAACTCATGGTCCCCCTCACCTGGCCGATGGAGCGCGACAGGGAGCGCATGACGGTGAACCACCACCGTCACATGCCCGTTCTGGAGTTGGCGCAGGTGGCATACAAGAGGGCCATCATCAATTTCGACGGAGCAAGGGTTCTTCACACGGCGGTTCGGGTGGCGCTTCCCTCGATGGCGATACCAATCGGCGACCGAACTCAGCGCGACCAAGGAATCATCAAACTAGTCCTCTTCTTCCTGCGCAACGTTGCCATGATCGAGCCGCCTCCTGACGTCAAATACGACGGCGACGAGTCCCAGATATCGAGATCAGCTACCATCGATGCCTTTTCCTACCAAGACATCTTCCTGGTGCTCCTTACCCTCGCTTCCAACATGGGAGATGACTTCAGGGCTGAGGATACGTCCGTGATGGAGATTATATACCATCTGGTCAAGCAGGTCGACATTGAGAAACTGTTCATGAACGAGCAGCAGTTAAGCAAGGCCAAAGCTGGGGAGCTCGCTGCCATGATGAACAAGGAGTCGTCGATGCTCAAGGCATACAACCGCAAAGGACCGACACGGCATAACCGTTTTGGCACCATGATCTGGGTTAAGAGAGAAGATGGCAAGATGTCATCGCTCTCTGGGCAGGATGCTCTTGCTGATGCCTCGATGCGAAATCAGAAGCTGGATAATACAAAAACCTTCCGGCCACCTCGCCGAGCACGGAAAGCAGACAAGGATGAGAAGGACCTGGGACTCCCGGCCAAGCTCAACTCACGAGCTTACGACCAGCTGAGATCGTTTGTGGAGGAATTTCTCGACTCTGGCTTCAACCCCCTATTTCAACATATCCGCAAGTCGATTGATCGAGAGGCGCCGTATCTCATGCAGTTTCATCGTCGTCAGTTCTTCTACCTGGTTGCATGGTTCCTCGAAGCGGAGCGCATGAGGCGCAAAGCGAGGAAACAGGCTGGCAAGAAGACGGATGAGGATGTCAGCAGCTTCAACCTTGTCGCTGGCGTTCTCAACCAAGAGATGTTCATCACCCTCAACAAGGCCCTCCATGAGTCCCTTGACATGAAGGACTGGCATGAGCTCACTGCTGTCATGCGCTGCTTCACTCAGATTCTCCTGACAGTTCAAGAGATGTCAGAATCTGGCAATGAGGACAATGAAGAGATCGCCGAGAACGTTCTCAGCCGTCTTTTCTACGAAGAGGCCACTCACGACGCCATCGCAAACATTATCCGAAACTACAAAGACCAGGGCTTCAACTACCTTGACGCCGCCACAGAACTTGTCCACCACTTTCTACGTATTCTAGAAGGATATTCCAAGCAAAACATTGACATGCAAGTCCGCTCTCGCAAGCGCACTCGTCGGAAGAAGAAGGCAGCGCAGGATGCAGCAGGGGTTGACAATGACAATGAAGAAAACGACGATTCGGACAATGACGCCCAGACGGCAGAGCGCACGACCAAGGAACGCAAGTTCGACTTTCATCGGTTTGCGTCACGCTTTTCCCCTCAGGGCGTTGTCGATACCTTTGTGGCCTTTACCAAGTTCTATCGCGACATGAACGATGAACAGCTAAAGCGAATGCATCGGTACTTTTACCGTGTAGCCTTCAAGCAAGAGGCGAGTGTCATGCTCTTCCGTGTAGACATCATCCACCTATTCTACAATATGATCAAGGGGCCCGCTGCGTTGGACAAGTCGTCCAACATGTTCAAGGAATGGGAAGAGCTGGTGAAGCAGATCTTGCGCAAGTGCTTCAAGAAGATTGAACAACGACCAGAGCTCATCGTAGAGATGCTCTTCAGCAAGCTGTCAGGCACCGCATTCTTCCTCGAGTACGGTTATGAGCGACAGACAGTCACCACAGCCAGCAAGGCGAGACCTGCCGCAGAGCTTGTCTTCAAGGACACGGAGGAACTGGATCGACAGATCGCCATCGTGGTAGGGGCGCTGCTGGACAAGAATCAGGCCGAACACATTGCTTGGCTCAAGAAGGTTCTTGGTGAGGCTGAGACTGAGCGACGGGCATGGGCCGACGCTGAGGAGGCGATGCCTCCAGTCCCCCCAGTCGAACCAACACAAGATGACGAGGAAGAGCAGCCGACAGAGCGGGAACCAAAGATGCCTCCAATGTTTTGTGAGTTTTGTCTCGTCTCGTCCCAACAACTTGTAGTCGCTAACACACTCCAGATGTTCGCCCAGACGACAATGCCCGCCGGACAGCCATGTTCAAGAACTCTTACTTCCGTCTGCTGATGAGCCTCAGTGGTGTCCAACTTCTCAGCCTAGCCTCGGAGGAAACACCCGAGTCTGCGTGGATCATACCCGGAGACGTGTCGGCTGATACCCTCAAGGATGCCATCCACTTCATCAACCAAGCCGAGTTCAGCCCTCCGACATTTGACGAGGGCGTCCTTGCAGAGCACCAGCTTAAGCGCAAGCCGCCTCCGCCCAAGAAGGCAGCCTTTGACGATGATGAAGACGGCGATCCGGATGATGGGCTGCTATTCGCCAAGGGCGGACCTACAGTGCGAAAGGTCATTGATGAGAATAAGGACAAACCCAAGAAGCCAAGAAAGAAGCGGCGCCCGCGCACCGAGGCTGAGAAGGAAGAAGCAAGGCGCAAGAGGCGAGAGACCGAGCGCGAAAAGAACAAGCGCTACAAATCCACCAAGTTCGTAAGAGACAGTGACGACGAATTTACACCGGGAGAGGACGAGGCCTTCTTCGCCCGGGAGCGCGAGATTGCGGCGCAGGCTGCCCATGCTAGGGAGACTGCTCAGGGTGAGGACGCCGTAGTGGGCAAGCCAGGCCGTGCTTCTACGCTTCGCAAGCGTACCCGGGCACCCAAGGCATCCGTTGTGAGCTCTGACGACGACGAAGTTTCAGACAAGGAGGATGACTTTATCCTCAAGGCCATGAACGGTACCATAGAGGAAGACGAGACGGGAGAGACTTCGCAAGATGACAGCGATAGAGAAGCCCGCAAGAGGAGGCGTATCAGTGCTGAGAGCGAGAGCGAGGGTGAGGACGAGGATGAGGACGGGGATGAGGACAAGGACGAAGACGAAGAGATGGGCGGGATGGACAAGGAAGCTGAAAAGGCTGATGAAGACGAGGATGTGGCGCCAGTGGTTGCACGAAGATCAAGAGTTCGGGGAGGGTTTCTCATGGATAGCGATGACGAGTAGGAAGGAGGGAATAACGGCGTTCAGGTCGCTTGTGGCGAGCACGTTCGTGTACTATCTCGTACACGGTTGAAGGTTGTACAAGTCTAGAATTAATGAACGATACCAAATGTAAGAATTGTTAAGAATGTCATGAAAATATCATCATCATCATCATGCTTTTAAATCTCCCTTTCGTCCCATCTTATCAAGCCTCTTGATTCTAACTGTCCGTGGTATATCCTCCTATATCTCCCATTGCAATACTCCCTCGTCTATACAAACCATCTATCATATATCTATTTATACATCTGGATGTCTCGGTGGCCGCCTATCAATGCTTCTTCTTCTCGTGGCCGTACTCTGTGCTGACTGTATTTGTCCCAGCTCAGCGAGGTCCTCCTGGCTCTTCCGTGGGGCTCCAGGGTGAGCAAAGACACTATCATGGTGTTCCGATCGACGTAATGGGCCAGTCTGTGACACCTTGCGACTTGACATGGCCGACGTCTCGTTACTGGGGTCTTCGTCCTTGTCGCCGCCTCCCCATGCTCCGCCAATACCTTCCATCGTGAACTCCGAGGCGGTGGGTTCATCAAGGAGCGCGAGCTCTTCAGGGGAGAAGATGTACGGGAGGAGCCAAGCGCGGATGGGGATGAGAGCGAGAATGAAGACGGGGAATCCCACGGCAGCGACGGTCTGAGTGATAGCAAAGGTGGCGCCGAATCCAACAAGCTCAACAAGAACAAAACCCCAGATGGCGGCCCGACGGCGGACTTTGAGAAGCGGGGTCGCAGACGGTGTAAGGGCCCGGTCGCGGGCAAGGAAGACGATCTTCGCGGTGATTCCGTTGCCCTCAAGGGCTTGGACGCCCATAACGAAGAAGAGACCAGCAAGAACGCCATGTGGGATGAGGTGAAGAACGACTAACAGGGGACCAGTCATGGTGCCGAGGGTGAGGAGGCCCTGGGCAAGGTTGGAGAATCGCTGTTCGACGACGTGGGTTGCTTCGAATGAGTAGCTTCCATCTTGTGGGTTGCCCTCTTCGTCTTGTTCCTTGACAGCCTTCGTGACGCAGAGGGATTCGGTGTGGAAAGGGGCCTGAGGGATGAGGCCATTGGGGAAGGGTAGACCCAGGATACCAGCAACGCCGGTCGTGAGGCCGAGGAGGAAAAGGTCCCAGTGGAAGCCGGCGGGTTTTCGGAGAGGAAACTCACTACCTTGGGCAATGAGTGAAGACACTGGATTGTTAGCAAGAATAGGCAGTGAAATTCTGATTTGTCAAGACATACCATTGTGGTCAAACCAGAAGAGAATGGTCAGGAGAACAGCAAAAGGAAGAGCCAGGAAAATGTCCCCTGCACTCATATCCCAAAAGTTAACAAGCCAACTCCGGCCAGTAGTCGGCACAAAGGCGATGCCAGTTGGTAGAACATCAAGCTTGACCTCAGACATGCGCCCCATGTGAACGAAGCCAGTGAAGAAGATGAGAGTCAGGGGCGTGCCATAGTCTTTGAGAAAGACACGTAGAGGGTGGCGAAAGAGACTGCTAGAGCCGAGCTCACCGCAGGCGTAGGCGACCATGAAGACGAGGAGGGCGGCAACTATGGAGAGATAAAACTCTTGGCCGTTACCCAAATGCTCAAGGACCTGAACGCCCTTCTGGAGGTAGATGAAGGCGACGTAAAAGCCAAAGATGTCGCAAGGGAAGCGAGTGACCCAACGAAGCCAATTACACGAATTGGTGATGGCAAGAATCCAGTGCAGAATAAGTGACCATCTAAAAGGTCAGTATACAGAGTGCCGAATTGTGGAGTGGAGGCTGGACTTACATGCCGATCCAGCACATGAAGCCAATGTAATTCACACCGGTGGGCTTCATGATATCGTAGACGGTGCTAGCAGTAAAGTTAGTCAGGGTAGCTCGAAAATGCGATCATGAGATTCTCACTAATTAAAGACGGTAATTGGGCCTAGGGATGGTTAGTATCAATAACTCGAGACGGGAAGATAACTTACCCGTGACACCGACGATGACCAGGGGCTGCGCAGCAAACAACGAAAACACCACAGCCCCCAGTACAGAAGCTAGCAAAACCTCATTGACGCCATAGTTAGAACCCGTCTTTTGGAACATGTCGAGCGAGAAGGCGAGGGCGGGCAAGATGCTACGTGAACGAGTCAGTCGCATGTTCATCCCAGCGTCATGGACCGGTTGATCTCGAGAGGAAAAGAGATTGCAAACTCCAAGACTCACTTTGCGAAATACATGTACACCGTAGCCGGGATGACTCGATAGTCCCAGGCATCGACCCAGTCGCTCACGTAGTAGGGTAGCCGTCGGCGGATGTCGTTGGTCATGCCGCGGAAGAGATGAATCTTCCACCAGGCTTCTTGTCCAGTCGGAGAGGACATGCTTCGAGGAGGAGGATGATCAGAAGGGAAAGATTTCATCTCGCGACCTGCTGAAGAAGAAGCCATGACTATTCGTTCTTGATGTTGAAAGGTTCAAGTATTCCGGCACAGATCGGGGAAGCGTAGGTAGTAGTTGTTGTCGGTCTGGTCTAGGAGTGGCGCACTTGTGGTGACATTCGAAACAGCCCCGACGGCCAACGCCGATTTCAAGGATGTTAAAAAATGGCGGAAAAAAGAGCGACGACAAGAACGCAAAAAGGTGATGTATATATATAATACACAAGGACAAGGACGAAAAAGTCGGGCAAGCAAGAATGTCACCGCTGCTGCAAGGGTCTCTTCGGGAGTGGATGATGCCCAGTATCGAGCTCCACACTAGGAAAGTCCCCTTTGTCCTTGTGACGATCCAACAACGAGACCCTGGTCCTCCTGCTTGGGAATACTTTAGAGGGGGGAAACATTCGATTCGATAGGACGGGACACGGAGAATGAGGCCAAGAGATTAACGAGGATGGACGGTGAGGGTGAGGAGGGGAGAAAAGAGAGGAGACAACCGAGGAGGAGAGAGAAGGAACGATGAGGAAGAAAAAAAAAAGACATACAAAACCCACACCCGGCAACATCCATCTCGCACCCGGCAAGAAAAGGCGGCAAAGTCGCTTCTCACAAGAGAATGGATGGACGACTCGACGAGAAACACGGCGGGCAGTGATAGGGCGCTGTGATGCCATAGCGATACTTTAGCAGCCAATCCCACGCGACCAGCAGCGGGTGCAGGGCAGGAGGACAGGCATTTGGCGAGATGATGTGCATGGTTATTTCCGGACAAAAGGCGTCCTTTCCCCTCTGCCCCCTCCCCCATCCAAGTTCGCCGACGAGGGTATTCCCTTTTGAGCAATACATGCAGCAATTTTTTTTGACCCAAAGTCTTGATAGGGATGGAAGTAAAGGAATATTCCGAGACATTCTCTCAACGGTCAGCCTTGGATCACGTCGAACTGACCAATTGCTCCGGTTTGACTGTA
>JAANQP010000443.1:0-72802 GCA_011320165.1 Fusarium protoensiforme | reverse complement strand
CTCCTAGCAAGGAAGCTGACAAGGCTCCCGTCCCGGCTGCAGCTAATGGCTCCGCCTACGTCCCTGAGCCCGTTTCTTCCCCCGCCCCCAAGACTCCTGCTTCTGACATCATTGGTCTCTTCATTATGAACGTGAGCACCGAGGACCAATGCAGAGAGCTGTTTGACGAGGAGGACAAGGCCAAGATCCTCAAGGTTGAGAAATGGGGCAACTCTAACAAGGTCGTCCAGTTCAAGACGATCGAGGATCGTGATGCCGCCATGGCCCGATTGCCCGAGGAGGTGAAGACCCGAACTCAAGAGGATCGATCTAAGCCCCTCGTGAAGATCTTCCAACATCGCGAGGGCAAGTCGTATGGCAACCGAGGTGGTGCCGGTAACTGGGGTGCCAGCGGACGCGGTGGAGCGGCCAGCACGAGCGGCTACCGAAGCGCTGGAGGAGCCAGTGACTCGGAATCGAACCGACGTGGTGGTCGCGGTGGCCGTGGCCGTGGCGGAGATCGTGGTCGAGGTGGCCGCGGCCGTGGAGGTCTCAAGGGCGAGACTGGTACCTCGTCGCCCGCCCCCTCTACCCCCGCCGAATAATTATCACGATCAACATCCAAGTATTGATACACAGCTCTCATGAGACTATGGTTTATCCCCATATTCTCAGTACCTAGCTTTGGCCCTTGCGGCACCTCCTTTTTGTCTCGCCTCTACCCGATTCTTGCCGGGGGCTCAAGGGACAGGAAAACTGAGGGGCATCCCTCTAACTGCGTTTTCATGTATTGTGTACCTAATGAGATCTCGGAGTCGTCGAGCTTCGGCATCGAGGGTTTGGCTTCTTTAGTTTTGACCTGTATGGAGTTCAGTTGCGAAGAGAATCTTAAAAAAACATCATTCCGGGCCCTGATTGCATCTCGGGGACGTGAATGTGGTGATGGCATTTCTTGGGGGGAAGGATTAGGGGGTAGGATCGAGGGTGCTTTGGAGTGAATGACTTTCTATTTGTACACTGCCACAATTGACTGGCTATTTTCTGTCATGCCCAACCTGAAAACATTGCCTCCGAGACTGGGTTGAAAGTAGACTACATAATGCGTATATTCTTGAGCACTTTACAGGGGCTTCATGCCCTTGTGGATGGCGGCGATACCACCGGTCAGGTCCTCATAACCCTCACCAGCGACAACAAAGCCAGCATCCTTGATCATGTCCCTGAATTCCTCTTGGCTAGGGAACCTCTCGATACTCTCAACGAGGTACTGGTAGCTGTCCCGGTCTCCGGCGACCAGCTGGCCGATCAAAGGAATGGCACTGAACGACCACTGCTTGTAGACGGCGTTGAACAGGGGATACTTGTCGACCTTGGAGAACTCGAGGCAGGCAAAGACACCGCCGGGCTTGAGAACTCGGTGGGCCTCCTTCAGGGCAGCAGGGATGTTGGAGAAGTTGCGGATGCCAAAGGCAACAGTGTAGAGGTCGAGAGAGTTGTCCTCAAGCTGAGCGGGGAGGACCTCAGCATTGGCCTCGAGGAAAGAGAGGGCGGACTGGTGGGATGCGGGGAGGGCGAGGGAACGCTGGCGACCCACGGCCAGCATGTCGGGGTTGATGTCGGAGATGGTAACTGTCACGTTGGGATTGCGATTGAACTCGTGGGCGTGCTGTAGATGACGGAAGGCAATGTCACCGGTACCGCCGGCGACGTCGAGGATGTGCTGGGGTTGACCAGGAGGGTTGGTAGCACCGGGGTTGAGCGAGGAGATAAAGTAGTCCCTGAACAATTGTATGTTAGTCTGTTGAACAACTAGGGGTTCGGGAGAGCCGGTAGAGGCCTACTTCCACAGGCGATGAATGCCCAAGGACATGAAGTCATTCATCTTATCATAGGACTCGGCGACACTGGTAAAAACACCAGCAACACGCTGCTGCTTCTCGCCCTCGGTGACGGTCTCATAGCCAAAGTGGGTTGGGCGATCGGAGGTGGGAGTGGTGTTGTTGCGGAGGGCATTGGCGGAGGAGAAGGGGCGGACAAAAGCGGCAGGACGTCTTGAGGGGTTCAATGAGCGGGAGAAGCTCCGGAGAGCTGTGCGGGAGGCCATTGTGAGTGGGAATTGGGCCTCGGAGGTATGAGGGATGGTCTCTAGCGGAGGTCAGTTTGGAATCATACGAGGCTGAGAGATGGAAATTTGCTGGTGGATGAGTGGGGGGCGATGTGGCGGCTGTTCAGCCTTGTACCAGCCACTGTGGCTGCTTCATCATTGTCTGGGTGCGATAAACAGAAGAAGATGAACCAACAAACCAAGGCGCATCTTTTTGCAGAAGAAGAAGAAGAATAATAATAATAACTTACGACTAGGCAATATCTCCAGCTGTTGTAGCAGCTGAATCTCCCTCCCGCTTCCGCTCACGATGAATGCTGAGAGCCCGAACAAAGGTGTGCACCTTGTCCTTCATGAACCAGGCAAGGAGGCCAAAGATTGCAAACAGAGTAAGCACGAGAAGAGCGATACTAACTGCTGGGTTGGTCATTGCGTGATTGGTGTTGGAATTGCGGATTGAAGGTGTATGAGAATTGCGGTTGCCTTGTTGTGAGTTGGACGAGCTTAACTGATGGATGGGTGATGGTGTTTTGAAAGTTGTTTATTTTCCTCGTCCAGAAATCTATGTGTTGCTGCATGGCAGCGTCTGCAAAACCAATTGGCTGTTAAATTCATTGTTTACTCTTCAACGATGCCATCCTGACAGTGGCAGACAGCTGCCATACACTGCACCAGTTGGGGTTCATGGAAATCTGGAGTCTATCGGAATGTGGGGTAAACTGATAAGGCTCGTGTGGGGGATAGCAAGCACAGGGCTTCATGGACGGTTCCTGGCTTCAGCATTGCTAGATGATTGACAGGGCATCTCGGAAAGGGTGTCGAAACTTAGCCCAGCGCAATTGCCGACTGATAATGGATGGCTTCGGGATTTGTTTGAGGCTGGGTATGCCGAACCTCGTCAAGCAACGGCTTATCTCAGTCTCGGCTCATACGGTTGGAGTCGGCTCAAATGACGTCGCTCCCAAGTATACAGACCGAGAACAGCCCCCTCGGTAATGTTATTTCTCCTCTTCGTCTTGTCGTTTACCGCAAATTGGAAGCTGATTGAAAGAGGGAGAAGTCTATGAATTGAGATTGCCCTTCCAACGGGATCACAGCCACCATGAAGTCTCGAGCTTTGCGACACGTCTCCCTGCGAAGGGCTGCCCTCGCCAGACCGCAGGCCGTGCCCTTTGCTCTTCGATCAGCCAGTGGCCTCTCGCAACGACCCAATTCAGACTTTGTCTCCTTCCCCGGTGCCCTCAAGAGTGCCTTCACGACCACGCTCAAGTTTGAGGCTCCCGAGTCGTATCCCGCCCTGCCGACGTACCGCGTTGTCGACCAACATGGCACGGTGGTGGACGAGTCCTTCAAGCCCGATATCTCGGACGAGGAGGTGATTCGACTATACAAGGACATGGTCTTCATTTCAATCATGGATCTGATCATGTTTGATGCGCAACGACAAGGCCGACTGAGCTTCTACATGGTCAGTGCTGGCGAGGAGGCTGTCAGCATTGGCAGCTCGAGTGTCTTGGATCGCGAGGACGTCATGTTCTGCCAATACAGGGAGCAGGGCGTGTTCAAAGAGCGAGGGTGGACGGCAAAGGAGTTTATGGGACAACTCTTTGCCAATAAGCGGGATCCTGGCCGAGGGCGGAGTATGCCTGTGCACTACGGAAGCAAGGAGTTGAATATTGTGAGTACCCTGTGAACTGAAACAACCTATTGATGCTAACAATGGGGATGAAGCATTCCATCTCGTCGCCGCTGGCAACACAACTTCCACAGGCCTCTGGAGCTGCCTACGCTCTGAAGATGCAACGGCTTCAGGACCCCAATGTCAAGCCTAGAGTGGTTGCAGCCTTCTTTGGTGAGGGTGCAGCGAGTGAGGGAGACTTTCACGCTGCATTGAACATTGCAGCCACACGATCTTGTCCCGTCATCTTTATCTGCCGAAACAACGGTTACGCCATCTCGACACCTACACTGGACCAGTACCGTGGTGACGGCATTGCCAGCAGAGGTATTGGTTATGGTATCGACACTATCCGCATTGACGGCAACGATATCTGGGCTGTCCGGGAAGCCACCAAGAAGGCCCGTGAGATGGCTCTTCAAGACGGTGGAAAACCCGTTCTTATCGAGGCCATGACCTACCGTGTCTCGCATCATAGCACGTCGGACGACTCGTTCGCATACCGCGCGCGGGTAGAGGTCGAGGACTGGAAGCGACGTGACAACCCTATTACCCGGCTCCGCAAGTGGATGGAAGCCAAGGGTATTTGGGACGAGGCCAAGGAGAAGGAGGCCCGTGATAGTCTGCGCAAGGAGATTCTGAAGGCGTTTAGCGAGGCTGAGCGGGAGAAGAAGCCCCCGATCCGAGCCATGTTTGAGGATGTCTATGAGGAGCTCACAGACGATCTGAAGGCGCAGATGGCAGAGCTGAAGGAGATGCTGGACAAGTATCCCGAGGAGTATGACGTTGCTGAGTTTGAAGGAGGCAAGGATAGCCTGAAGCCATAAAGTCCATGTAAGCAGATAATTACCTACTCAACAAAGCACCAAACGCAATAAGAAAAAAGGAGGGCATCTAGGTTCAACAATACATATCGCTATCATGACTCCTCTGTACTCCATACCAGGTCATAGCTCGCAGATGGAGACGCCCATGACCCAATCACACAATGAAGCGCCGGCGTGCTCATGGGACCCTGGTGTTGGGTTCCGCTACCTAGACAAGGCGGCCGTCGGGCGGTTTTGTTTACTTTTTGTGTGTGTCTTTGATGCAGTGCAGGCTGGATGGATGGTTCCCGACGAGGAAGATGCCAGTTGGCAGTGCGTCTGGCAAACGTGCCGCAGTCAGGCATTCTCCATCTCGTGGCTCTCTTTTTGCATGATGGGGTTGGGGGTGCGTGAATGCCCGTTGCCCATTTGTTAGCGGAGTGCATAATGAAGAACGGCACTCTGACACGCATCAAATTGGAGGGACACTGACAATGGTGATGTCCATAAAATATCACATGGTGATTGAATAGCAATATATGAGCTAACGATGAATACCTACCCAAGACTCCAAGCATCGGTGTAAAGAACCGTCATGGACGAGACCTGCCTGTACCTTCCAGGTTGTTGGCGGTCACGGTTGGGTGGTTTAGTGCGACTTTTCTGGTCCATGGGTTCCAGCGGGTAGCCCTACCCGGAGGGTGCTGCGTGATGGACGCCACTATGAAGCAAAGCGGGCCTCTCCACAAAGCGGGATCTCTCAACTCAGCCCGCGTCTTGTCTGCCATCCTTGGATGTGGATGTCTTGCTTGATAAAGAGGAGAGGCCCGACAGCCCAGGTGGTGGTGATGCGCTGGCCTTGTCCCCGGCACATCCATCCATTGCTGGCCATGGCCTTTGGTGCTGCCGCAGCAAATACTCTCGAGGGTGGCATGGTGCGACAAAGAAGGGACTTTGCAACCTGGAAGCGAATCCCCGTGGGCTGTGAATGGGTCGGTTGTAAGATGAGGTGCTTCTTGTCCACAGAGCACGGCGGGATACGGACGGGATGGATGGATGCGTTCCCTTACAGTAGAAGTACTCAGCCATGGATGGATGATGCGGCCAACAGCTGGAACCCCAGCACAGTGCTTGCTTGTTTGCAGCAGTTGATAAGGCTGGCTCAGAAAAGGAAAGAAAAAGGCACCTCTACAGTGCTCCAACCCCCTAACACATGGCCGCTTTTTCGCAAACGTAGCACCATCAGAGCACGTCGTTTTCTGCCGTGTAGGTGGCCTGCCCAGAGCCTCCCTCCCCCCATGGATGGATGGAGTCTGGGCTCTCCTCCTAGTGGACCACACACGTCAACCGTAAACCGCCATCTGCCATCGCATCCGCCAGCCCGCCGAAACAACGAGCATTTCTCTTCTCCTCCTCCGCCCCCCCCCAAGACTGCATGCCATAAACCCAAAAAATAATCCTCCCTCCTAAACTTCCGCCTCCTTCCCTCTTCTCACACTCCTCGCTCTCGTTGACCGAGACTCTGTCCTGTTCCCTCGGGCGTTCTGAGCTTGTCTTCTATCCACTTGCTAACAAGCCATCTTAACCCATCTCTCCGCGCCGTAAGTTGACGGGGTATCGCTATCTCTTCGCCCGCTCTCGTCATCCCGACCCCATCGCCCTCTCTCAACATCGGGAGAGAAACCACGACCACGACCACGACCACGACCACGACCACCCCGCCGCGCCCGCGCCTGCCCGCTGCCTTCCTGATGGCGTAGGTCGTCTGGGCATGGCAGAACGAAAATCGGCAGGTGACAACGAAGTGCGACTTCCCTCGACCTCATCGACCTCAACTGCCAAACTCTCATCCACCGCCGCCGCTTCTCTAGGCCCCCAGAGGTAGGGCCAGCCCTTTATTATTCTTCTGTCTTCCATCCTCATCCCCCAGCGCCGCTTCACCATTCAACCACTTTCTGCCTGCCTGCCAGCCTGCCATTCATCCCCCCCGGCAAAGCAAAGCTCGCACAACCGCCATCCGCCGCACGCCGCCGCCTCATCCCGCTCCTTGCGTCGCCTGTGCCGGATAGTCGAGACGGGGCTCTGTCGTCACCTACCTGCGCCGACCCAGAGGGATGCCGTCGTCGAATCCGTGTTCGCCCAGCAGCTCGCTGATTCACGCACGCACAAGGCCCGCACAGGACGTTCACCACCGCAGTTTGCACGCACGCACGCATGCCGCAGGCCTGTAGCCGGTCGCCGTCTTCACACCCCCGGACTGCTTGCCCAGCTCGAGTCTACCTCTCGCCCGCTGGCCTGATTTATCATCCTGCCGTCGTGATTAGGCTGCTGGTCCCTCCCAAGCCGACAATAATCTCCAATCCTTGGCTCAGGCTGAGAGAGGCAGCTGCTGCAGACCCGAACCGCCATCACTGAAAACGGTTGTTCTGCGGGGACGGCTCGTGCTTGTGCTTCTCCTCCTTCCTTCGCTTCCCTCCACCTTTTTTCGTGCAACCTCCATCGAGTCACACACCTTCTCCATATTTGCGTTTTCTTCCAGATGCATCGTCAGTACAAAGCTCATGCCAATCATGTCTTCTAGAATCACCAGATCTTCGGCCCGTCAAGCAGCGAGCCAGGCAGCCCAATCATCTGCTTCTGCTCCTGCTGCTGCCACAGCTGCCGCTGCTGACGTTCCGACCATACCAACTGCCACCCCATCCTCTCGCAAGCGAAAAGGGCCTACTACCGACAAGAGCCCGCCTTTGCCATCTGGGTCTTCAGGTCGACGGTCCAAGAGACAGAAGATCCCCGAAGCCGTTTCTTCCCCCGCCACCACCAACAATCACCCACCCCCGTCCAGGACTCGGAGAAGGGGGAAGACAACTGCAGATATGGATAGTCCAGAGTAAGTCTGGGCGGCATTAGATAGCATACCAAGCATAAAATCTAACTTTTTTTTCCAGCAACGAGCGTTCTGGTCCTGCGAATCCCACCGAACCCTCTATTCCGTCCGGCTCGTCCAGTAGAAAGTCGAGCCGATCCAAGAAGCCAACAGGCACCTCGCAAGGTTTGCATCACCCGAGAAGATTTGGTGGCTATTTTTAGGTTTAGGAACTTACCATTATGTAGAGTCAGCATCTGGCGCGTCTCTCTCAACACGGAGGTCGAAGCGAAATCTCGACAATGCCGCTGATCAGGATACGGTCATGACGGGAACCGACGAGAATAGGGATCCTGGGCCGCCGCCCCCACCGCCCCCTCCGATCGATCACCATGACGATGACGATAGTGAAGACAACGAGGATGACGACGACGAGGATGAGACACGAAGATACGATGATGACGACGATGAGGACGAAGATCCCTTTGGCGGATTCAGCGGACCTCCTGGTTCTCTATCGAGCACTCTGCGAGCACTGACTGGGATGATGTCGGGTCTCAGCCATAGGTTACGGGAATTGCTCAGCAGCCTTCGGTCGGACGACCTTTCAGTCCAACTGATAGCTCTTCAAGAGCTGTCGGAGATCCTTTTGGTTTCCAACGAGGACAATCTTTCGGGGCACTTCTCCCCCGATGCCTTTGTCAAGGAATTGGTAACCTTGATGAACAAGGAAGATAGCCCCGAGATCATGCTTCTGGCGTGCCGCTGTCTGGCAAACCTAATGGAGGCTTTGCCTGCCAGCGTGGCGAACGTGGTCTATGGGAACGCCGTCCCAGTACTATGCCAGAAGCTACTCGAGATCTCCTTTATCGACTTGGCAGAACAAGCTCTCAGCACCTTGGAGAAGATATCTGTCGAATATCCCACAAGCATCGTCCGCGAGGGTGGCCTAACCGCCTGCTTATCATATCTCGACTTCTTTGCAACGGGAACGCAGAGGACCGCCGTTACCACCGCAGCAAACTGCTGCCGTAATATCCCCGAGGATTCTTTTCCAGTGGTTCGCGATGTCATGCCTACACTCCTCAACGTCCTCAATAGCAACGATCAGCGTGTTGTGGAGCAAGCATCTCTCTGCGTTTCGGGCATTGTTGAGAGCTTTAAATATCATCCGTCCAAGCTTGAGGAGTTGGTCAGCGTGGATCTGCTCCGGGGTGTGCTCCGTCTTCTCGTCCCCGGCACGACCAACATGATTGGATCCAGCATTCACACCCAGTTCCTGCGAGTTCTGGCATTCACCGCGAGAGCAAGTCCTCGTCTCTCTGCGGAACTCTTCAAACTCAATGTGGTTGAGACTTTGTATCAGATTCTCACAGGAGTGTCACCACCGAGCGGAACTGAAGATGTGGCATCCAAGCTGGACAGTGTTGTTATCATGCAGGCGCTGATCCACCGACCTCGAGAGCAGATTATCGAGACACTCAATGTCATTTGCGAGCTTCTTCCTAACCTGCCTAGGAACGCTGATCCATCCTTCGGTGACTTTGTCGAGCTTCAGGCATCGACCGAATCCATTGAAGGAGGTGGTAGGAATCGAAGAACTGCCAATGAGAAGCGCATCGAGCTTCTAGAGGGCTGCAAAGATGAAGTTCGCCGCTTCGCCCTTATCATCTTCCCCACCTTGACCGATGCCTTTTCCAGTACTGTCAATCTGAGCGTTCGCCAAAAGGTTCTGACAGCACAGCTGAAGATGCTCTCTAACCTCGATGAGGACATCTTGGTTGAGGCACTGACTCCCGTTCCCTACGCATCTTTCCTGGCTTCGATCTTGTCGCAACAGGACCATGCATCCCTTGTGATGCTAGGCCTTCAAGCAGCTGAACTACTACTCAGTCGACTCGACAAAATCTATCGTTACCAATTCTACCGCGAAGGCGTCTTCCTGGAAATCACCAAGATCGCAAACGAGGAAGAACCTGCTGAGACACAACCGGACAAGCAAAATGGCGATGGTGAACAAGCGGCGGAACGGAGAGACAACGAACACTCTTCAGATCAGGACTCTGACCACGACGAGGAAGACGATGAAGAACGCGAGTCGTCGGATGAAGACGAGGACGAAGAGCACGATAACGAGAATGACGAGGCTCACAACGACGACATGTCCCCTGTTAGCTCCCGGGGCTCGACCATGTCCCTCGAAATCCCCCTTCATCGCTTTGTGTCCGATGTGCGGTCCATGAAGTCTCGCATCCGCGATGTGGCCAAGAAGTTCCTGGAGACCCACGAGACCGAAGGCCACGGCCAGGCCATGAAGGCCAAGGCAACGATGATCCTGGATGCGCTGTCAGAGTTGGCGGGTGAACTTGAAACCTATTATCTCAAGCGCTCGTCTTCGAATGTCACGCCCGACAAAGGAAAGGAGCTGTTCACCAAGCTTGCGTCTTACTTTGACACGGATGTTTTGGAGAGTGTTACTAGCGCGGAGCTTTTGGCATCCGGCCTCGTCCGGGTTCTGCTCGAAATCTTCAGCAACCCTGATGAAGAGCTGGCCCGCTCAGCCCAGTCGACATTCCTTGAAGTCTTCATGGCATACACTGTCAAGTCGAGGCCCAAGACGGCAACTGCCGAGTCTCCGGCGACACCTTTCAGTGTCATGATCCACAAACTTCAGGATTTGCTCAGTAGGTCAGAGCATTTCGAAGTCATCACCGTGCACCACAACACCTTTGATGGCAACCACAGCAGCCCTGCCTCGATGCTCGGAAAGCAGATTCGCCTCCGCCTTGTTGCCGATGAGGAGTCGGATATTCCTCGCCCATACCGAAACATCATGGTGTCGATCCACGCCATCGCGACCTTCAAGTCTCTCGATGATTACCTACGCCCACGGATTAGCCTTACTGAGCGCCCCCGTGGTTCTGCTCGCAGAGATGGTGTTGCTCGAGCGCTTGCCGCAATGGCCAGCAGTGCAGGCCTTCCGCTCAGTAGCGCGGCTGCTGCCCGTCTGGCCGCTGCTGAGCGAACGAGCCCATTCTCTGGAGGACCTCCTATCCCCCCACCTCCCGCTGCCCCAACCCCGTCCAGCTCTCGGCCCCTGCGGAAGCTCAAGTCTCAGCCTGCCCCCGCGACCCCAGATCAGACTGCCGGACCGTCTCGGGACAAGGGCGTTCTTCGGCGATCTGCACGACGACATGCCGCCACAAGTACACCTCCGCCTCCCCGTCCTCCGCCAACAGATTCTGATGAGATGCAAGACACACTAGAGTGCGCTGATGAGAAGCAGCTGACCGACGATGAGGATGCTGGTGAGAGCAGTGCCCTGGACGCCATTGTTGGTGAATTGGAAGAAGATATGGAGGAGGAATCGACACCAGATGACACCTCCGCCGTCAACATGGAGGTTGCTACTGGTGGACATGTGACGGCACGAAAGGAGGACGGCACGAGAATCGCAACTCCCACCGGATCGGGTGCACCTAGCCGCGCCGGCGGGCCTTCCGGAGGCTTTGCCACACCGACACCTGCAACATCGTCACGACCCTTGACTTATTCCTCAGCTCTCCAGTCTGTACCCCAGGACTGGCATATCGAGTTTAGTCTCGATAGCAAGCTGATCCCGAACGAGACCACCATCTATCGGGCCGTCCACACCTCGGCATCCAACTCGGATGAGCACCTTAGCCGGAGCATCTGGTCGACTGTGCATCCTATCAAGTTTAAGCGTGTGCCTGGACCACCCCCAGCCGAAACCCTTTCCTTCACATCCAATGTTGAGGCTGACGGAGAGGATGAGCATGGCATTCCGGCATCGCTTGCGAAGCATCCGACCACATCATCGATCCTGCGTCTACTAAACATCCTCCATGACCTCAATTCCAACATTGAGGATGTTCTAGTGGAGCACAAGACCAGCATCATCGGTCTCAACGTTGAGCCGCTCTCTCAATTTGTGAATACCAAGCTCACGGCCAAGCTGAACCGTCAACTGGAGGAGCCCCTGGTCGTGGCCAGCAACTGTCTGCCCAGTTGGTCCGAAGACCTGGCACGACTGTACCCCTTCCTTTTCCCATTCGAGACACGGCATCTCTTCCTCCAGTCCACATCTTTCGGATATGCCCGATCGATGACCAGGTGGCAGAATACACAGTCAGGGGAGGATAACAGACGAGACCGGAACAATGAGCGGCCGTTCTTGGGGCGACTTCAACGACAGAAGGTCCGGATATCTCGCCAAAAGATTCTGGAGTCTGCGTTGAAGGTGATGGAGCTATACGGTGCTTCTCAGAGCATCCTGGAGGTTGAGTACTTTGAGGAGGTGGGCACAGGTCTTGGTCCCACACTTGAATTTTACTCGACGGTCTCGAAGGAGTTTTCGAAGAGGAAGCTCAAGCTCTGGCGCGAGATGGATTCAAACGGCTCGGATGAATTCGTTTCTGGTGCTACCGGTCTTTTCCCACGGCCTCAGAGTGACGAGGAAGCTGGAACACCCAACGGCGAGCGTATTCTGCACCTGTTCAAGATGCTTGGAAAGTTTGTTGCGCGATCCATGATTGACTCTCGCATCATTGATCTCCACTTCAATCCAATCTTCTTCCGGATCGGAGACGCGACTTTGAGTGGAGTGAAGCCATCACTGGGAGCTGTCAAGATCGTTGACCCCGGCCTGGCGCGCTCACTGAAGGCGATCAAGAGGTTCGCCCTCGCCAAGAAGGAAATTGACGAGGATCCTGCACGAACGGCGGCGCAAAAGGTAGCCGACACGGAGAACATTGTCATTGACGGAGTCAAGATCGATGACCTGTGCCTTGACTTTACTCTGCCCGGCTATCCTAGCATCGAGCTGGAGAGTAACGGCTCGCAGAAACGAGTCACCATTGACAACGTGGACTCATATCTCGAGAAGGTGATCGACATGACTCTCGGCTCTGGTGTTCGCCGGCAAGTTGATGCCTTCCGCACCGGATTCTCGCAGGTGTTCCCTTATTCGGCGCTCAGTGCCTTTACCCCAGACGAGCTTGTGACTCTATTTGGGCGAGTTGATGAAGACTGGTCCCTTGAGAGTATGTTTCCTTCTGGTTAATTGTTCAGCAGTTGCTAACGTATCACTAGCTCTCCTTGACTCTATCAAGGCGGATCACGGCTACAACATGGACAGCAAGAGCGTCAAGAACTTGCTCCATACCATGAGCGACTTTGACGCTGCCCAGCGTCGCGATTTCTTGCAGTTCACAACTGGAAGCCCCAAGCTTCCGATTGGAGGTGAGCATGACATGTTTGTCTCTTTTCGAGTCTTATCTAACAGTCTTTTAGGATTCAAGTCTTTGACACCCATGTTCACGGTGGTGTGCAAGCCTAGCGAGCACCCCTACACGTCTGATGACTACCTTCCCAGCGTCATGACGTGTGTGAACTACTTGAAGCTCCCCGACTACTCCACCATTGATATCATGAAGAAGCAGCTTTTCACGGCAGTCAAGGAGGGCCAAGGGGCATT
Organism: Fusarium protoensiforme; assembly: GCA_011320165.1. Classification (NCBI taxonomy): domain Eukaryota; kingdom Fungi; phylum Ascomycota; class Sordariomycetes; order Hypocreales; family Nectriaceae; genus Fusarium; species Fusarium protoensiforme. The sequence goes on along the minus strand of JAANQP010000443.1, from coordinate 59,875 downwards.
CCATCTGTCTTAGATTGGTCTATCCGTCCTGAAAGGACGCAAGAAGTAATACCGAGGAAGGCGACGCGGCGTTGGAGCTGGCACACAGCTGATCAGGGGGCATGTCAATGGACGCCCCAAGCATTACAGAGCAAATGATACCGGTAATTCCTTTTTTTGGACGAATTGGCAAGAAAAGTTCTCATACTCGCTTGATGCCCGTCCCGTCACGACACGACATAACCAATCTCGACGATGACGCGCTGGGATGGATGGATGGATGGATGAAGGAAGGAAGTAAGTAAGGGAATAGAAAGGGCGGGTTTTGTTTGCCACGTGCCCACAGAAACAGCACAAACATTGCATTCATGGCTTAGGTGGAATTCAGGCGCAGGGAATTTCGATGAGAACTGGAGGAACGGACGGCAATGACAGAAATTTCACAAGTCTTGTTCCCATGTTTGGGATGGATTGGAGAGGGGAGAGGGGAGAGGAGAGAGAGACTCCTAGGGGAAGGGGAGGGAAGATGGGTTGTGAAAAAGTAATGCCTCAATCAAGCGCAGTAGTTATAGACTTTATCTGAAATTGAGTGAGTTTGGGCTCTTTTGACACGATTGATTGATTGATTCATGGTAATTATCTTGACTTGATACTGTGATCCATTCCATTCCATTCCATTCCAACCCTGTTGATCCATGTTGAGGGAACCAGTCCTCGATGCGTATCGAATAGATACATACTCCCAACGCCAAAGCTTACAGTTCAGTTCATACATGTTGAGACATCAATAACACGCCATGCCATACTCATCAATACAAAAAAATCACAAATCTTGCAACGAAACAGACAGTAAACCCCCGCCCCCCATCTCTCGCTCTGTCAAGTACTATCATAGTCGCTCGTCATCTTCGTCAGAGTCCCAGATCTCGGGAGGGACTCTTGCGTCGTCGCGGACCAGGCTATCAGGCAGCATCTGACTCTTGGTCAGGAGCTGCGACGAGCCCGCAGCGTAGCCGGGCGGTAGACGCAGGGGTGGTGAGGAAGGACCATCATCGTCGTCTAGTAGGCCTTCAGGGAAGCCGATGCTGCTGGACGAGTGCAGGTCCGGACGATGAATTGACGCCGACGAGTTCTTCTCTGGGGTCGAGGCCTGTGAGACGGTCGTCGCCTGCGAGGGGCGGACAGTTGAAGGTTTGACCGTGCTACTGAGAGGAGGTCGAGAGGCACGGTAGGATGAGGCGGAAAAGGGGGTTCGTGGGGGAGGAGGTTTGATGGTTGCGGGAGACGACGGGACATGGGTAGTTGGGGGAGTCGCATCCTGCTTATTGCTGTTGTTTTCCTCCTCAGGGGTAGAGGGGACGAGGATGTCGTCCGAGGTAGGGAACTGGGTAGAGTGGGCAATGTCACTCTTGAGCTGTGCCTCAACCTGCTGAGAGACGCTCATACTCGGTGTAGGCGCGGGGTTCTTATCCCTCGGGTGAGCCTGTGACGAGTTGGCAAAGAGGTCGACTCTTCCGCTCTCGTCATCGTCTTCTGCCGGAATCTGGGACTGAGTGGCGCCGTCTCCGTTGTCGTTCTCGTCGAAGATGGCGTGTCGAAGGTTCCATAGCAGCTGACCAACAACAGCAGGCGGGATGTAGATGTAACGGCCAATGTCGCCTTCCACCCAGCCCTCTTCGCGCATGTCATCACCTTCAACCGGGTTGTTGAGCTCATATACCTGAGTTAGATGGTAACGCCATGCTGGACCCTCGGTCACACGGCCAGGTTCCGCGCAGGTGAGGAAGCGGAGCAGCTCTCCATCATACAGCCAGAAGCGGACGACTTGGGCAGGGATCTTGAAGGGGAGCACGAGGGCGACCCGGAATCCTTCAATGACATCGTCCAGCATGTCTTGGGAGAGCGGGAGGAGGACATCGGTGCGAGCAGAAGCGGGTGGGAGGGCCTGCAGAGCTGCGAGGGGCACACGCTGAGATTCAAGGGGTTGGGTTTGGGTTGGAGGGGCGGGACGATGGATAGGTTTTCGGAGACGCTTTGCTGGGCGACGCGAAGGCTTGGGCGTTGGTGAGAGGGCGGGAAGTGTGGTTGGCCGCGAGCTGAGAGGTGGAAGCGGTGGTGATGATGTCAAGGTTTCGAGTCGTGAACTTGACGACTCCCCAGTTGAGACCTCGCCAAGGACCTTCCGTTGGATACCACTACCAGTGGGATCTGCAGGAGTGGGCGTCTTGGATAATGCTTCCTCGGATGAGGCAATCTCGTTCATGACAAACTGAGTTTCAGGTCCAGCAACGAAAGTGTTGTGGTCGTTTTCGTCACCGCCACCCAAGTTCTCGTCGTTCTCCCCAAATTCTTCGTCGTCCTCATCTTCCGAGTCGGGAATCTCGAGAAGCACCCTCTTCTTCCCTTGACCGGGAGATACCAGCTTCATCTTCATTCTGGGCGTGGGGCTGCCGTCCCTGTCCCTTCTCTGGCTTCCACCCAGCTCGGCGCTTTCGCCCCTGCGCCTAGGCTTTGTGGGTGTCTCCATCTCGCTCAGGACCGAGGAGGACTCGAGTGGCTCAATGACCCCCCTTGGAGTCTTGTTGGGCGAGTCAACGGGTAGTTCGCGGAGAGGAGTACGAGCGAGCGAGCCCCAGCTCTCGGTGGCATAAGAGTCCTGAATAATGCGATCGCGACGTCGGGGGGTCGTTGCAACTCGCGGCTTTCCAGTAAACTCCTTAAGCGGTGATGTGACAGCCGGCGAAGGCCCCTTTCCTTTGACTGGAGTGACATCTACCTGATCGGGCACGCCGTAGCGATCCATCATGAGGCTAGCCATGGACGATATGCTCGGTGGTGCAGAGAGCTGGCTTGAAGAAGGAATCTCTGCTGACTTGGCGCGCTTCCGTGGTGTTTGCGGGACTATCGAGTCCTCACGGGTGGCGATGGGTTCCTCTGGCTGCTGCCGGGCCTTGGAGGCAGAACCAGGGCGTTTTCTCTTTACGGGAGTGACAGACTTGAGGCGCTGAACCCGCCGTGGGCTTGGGCTTGTGGGGTCGCCGAGCCACTGCTGGAACCCTTCGTCTTCCTCGTCTTCAGAGTCCTTGATGTACTGGGGCTGACCGTTGCGACCGATGAACTGGGTCAAGGTCTGCGTGTGGTAGCTGGAGCTGGGTACATCTCCCGCTGTCTTTCGTCGGCTTGATCTTTTCGTCTCCGTCTTCATCTTGGCGGCTTTAGGTTCCTCCTCGTCCGAATTATCGTCGTCATTGTCGCCCATCGTCCGGCGTCGTTTCGTTCTTTGCTTCTTGGCAGAAGCCTTCTTGGAGGAGGCTCCCCGCCGCTTTCTCCCAGTTGACACGGGCTCCTCATCTTCATCATTCCTCTGCTCTTCCTGATCAACATCTGGCGCTTCCCTTTCCTCATCCCCGTTATCGTCCTTTTCATCATCCTCACTGTCGCTTAGCAAGATGGGATCCTGCTCGTCAAAGCTCGACACAAAGTCGATCTGGGTCAGGGTCTGCTGCCTCAACATCTTGGCGCTCGTCTCGGCCTGCTTCTTGCGATTCTGCTTCCCGTACGTCCGAACGACCTTCCGACGCGCAGGGAAATGCGCCTGCTGCTGTGCTGGTGTCGAATGGTAGACTCGACTCGGGGCGGGTACGCCGCCTGAGCGGGTCTTGGGCGGCATTGTCGAGGGCGATCTGGGCTGACTCGAGGTTTGCGAAGAGGTAGGTTCAGATGGTTCTAGTTCAAGACTCGAAATAGTCCAAGGTCGACATGTCGTTGATTTGCTTGTAGTTGAAAAGGCTTAAACGCTGGCAAGCAATCAATTAATTGATTGATTGATTGATTGTCCGTCCAGGGTTGATGGATGATGGGTGGAGCTCACGGCGCCAAAGGGCGTAAAGTGGCGTGCGTGGCCTTGGCGTGGAACGCGGCGACGCGACGCGACGCGTCTTAAAGTGCAGGAAAGCCCAGCCCAGGGTCTGTGCATTTCCACCTTCTTTTAATTAACATCTATTCTTAGCGTGTCATTGTCACCAACAATTAGACTATGACGTCGCTATCATCTTGAGGACTCATTTCGAGGACCTACTCATCTGAACTTCTATTTACATGAGGGGGATGCATATTGGTCAAAATAGATAGCTCCTGGCAAATAGATATATCGAGATATACTAAAAAGGCCAACCTCCAGACGCCACGCCACGCCACGCCATAGCTACGCGTCTTCCTATATACCACCAACCATCACGCCTCATGCACTTCCCACGGCTGGTCAAACATGCTGACTGGTAGTATAGCAGTTACTGGTACAGATTCATCCCATCATATCCTCCATCGTCCCTCTTCGATACCCGAGACTTGACTCCTTCTGTATATCAATAGCTCATCGGAAAGCAGCCTTGACATCGGCACGGGGCCACTCGAAAAGGACGTCGCCACCATACACATTGGTCGTCACGTCACCAATTCGTCTCTCCACGTTCTCATAGAACCTTTCACACTCCGATAGCACCTTGGCCACTAGGCCTCGGCTCAGAGCCGGGTCGTCTGCGTCGCCAAAGTGCTTCTCCACACGCTTGCGCAACGCTTCGATGCCCTTGCGTACCTCCTTGGAGTCGTAGTTGCCAAGCACCTTGTTGAACACCATCTTGCTGTTGGATGGCTGTGCCGCGATTGTTGCCGCCGACTTTCCTGACTGGAGCTGCGCCTCCATGTTCTCGAGGTGCTCCAGTACCTTGCCCAGTGGTCGTCGCATCACCGCGTTCATATAGAGATTCATGTGCTCATCGTACGTTGCGTTCGCCTGATCCTTCCACTCCTCGAGCACATCCAATCCCCGCGTGTCCGTCTCTTCTGTGAAGTGGTTCATGTTCTCAATCAGGAGGATGTGGAAGTTGAGGGCCTCCTTGTCCTCGGGGTCTGCAGAGCCGCTAGTCACGCTGACTCCAGGGTTCTCTCGCGCAATCACCATGAGCGAGTCAAACATTGTCTTGAGCAGTCGGTCATACTCGCGGTCAATGGTGCTTCGAGATGCAAGGTTGGCATCGATCCCGGCAAGCATGTTCTCGACGGCAGCCGAGAAGGCAGGGAAGACGCGGATGAATGAGATGACGCCCTTTCGCTTGCTGATCTTGACCTTGGTCTCCTCGATAGCTCGAATCTGCTCGTCGACAAATTTCTTGAACCGCACTTCCAGATGCCCGTGGAGCTTCTGCAGAAGAGTGTTGAGGTATTCTTGGTTAGATTGGCTAATCTCGGCCATTTTCTTCTCCAGAGTTGCCAGAACTCCAATTCCTTGCCTGGTTTTTGTTAGCGTATCGACAAGATAAATGGACGCATTCAGCTTACAGAGGATCCTGTCCAACTACCCATTCCATGAGCCGAAGCAACTCTGACTCAAGGAATGCAAACACAACCTCCATTGAGCGCAAGATACGTTTAGCCAACTCTCGGTCAGGCTCCATGAGACGAGGCCGCCTTAGATCGCCACCTCGTCGGTCTCGAGGTGCCCTACCAGCAACAGAGTCTGGGAAGTCGATCTGTTCGAGTGTTGTTGCGTGGAAGAAGTCGATGATGAAGTTCTGCTCCATCTGCATAAGAGGAAGTAGGTCATCAAGAACTCCCGCAAAAACTTCGTATGGCAGGTCCCTGCCCTCGGCACCCTTCTTGTCTGCCTTTGGCTTGCTGCCGCCATCATCTCGCTGTGATCGAAGGGCACGAGCAAGTGTCTGGCTACGCTTTACTGTCAACTTTCTGGCAGTGGTAGCCACACCCCCCTCCTGATGCTTCTCGACAGGAGTTGTGAACAGCAATTCGGCCTCATCGCCAGTCAACTTCCTGGCATTCTTACGCCACACCGCAACCACAGCCTGAAACTCGACCCGATACACAGGCTGACTCTTATCCTGGTAAATTTGGATGAGACGGTTCCATTGGCCCGTGTCCATGTCGCGGGCATAGAGCATCAGGGGACTGTACTTCCACAAGACGTCTCGGCCGAGGTCATGGTGTGTAGAGTCCACCTTGCGAGACAAGGCCCCTTCCATAGCAAGCTTGGTTTCTGTAAAGGCCTCATCAAACTGCCGGGACATGAAGTCGACGAATCTGTGCATAAACGATGCACTCTCCTGGTCGTAGATCTGCTTCTTCTCTTGGACAATGCGCATTTGCTTGAAGTCTGGGTTGAGGCCATGGGCTTGATCTGATTCTCCAGTTACATCCACCTTGTCGCCACCGCTGCGAGTGGGATCGATCTTGATCATAGCCTTGTAAAGGACGACCAGAGACTTTTCAACGTCTTCCAAGCCACGGAGATTGTCCAAAGGTGCCATTCGGAGTACTTCAAGTTCGTTCGATGTGATGGCGCATGTCTCAAGCAGGGACTCGAGCTCTTTCTTGAGCAGCTTTTGGTTTGCTGTCTGCACTTGAAGACCCTGGCCCTGGGCCTCAATATATGCAATGTCCTCCGACAAGGTCTATTGCTTATTAGAACTGCCATACAAGTTTAGTTAACAACTTACCGAAAGTTCAACGGAATAGAGTGTGAGCAAGTTGTCCAACTCCTCACACTCGGCCATAGCAACATCAAGCCCCAACTTGATCGCATCGACGCGCTCATCTTCCTCGCGGAACCGAGCAAGCCAACCTCCGGCCTGCGCCTTGTTGAGTTCACGCTCAAGATCGGCCTTCATCTCTTCGACGTTGCGTGTTCGCATCTGCTCTCCGGGGATCCATCCGAAGTAATCCAGCCACTGGGAGAATTCTTCGCTCCTCTCATCTATGATAGAGGGGTTGACACCGAGTGTTTGGAGATACTTCACATCATTGCCTGCAGCAATAGACCGGCGAGGCTCCTTCTTCTCAGGTTCCTTGGACTTCTTAGCTTCTTGGGGCGGCCCATGCGAACTTGATGGCCTGCTGCTAGGAACACTGATCTTAACTTCAGGAACCAGAGAGTTACGATCTGCAGACTTGGGGCGCTCTGTCGACTTGGGGTTTTCCAATGCTTTGGGCTCTTCTGCAGGTTTCGCCTGCTCAGAGGGTTGCTCAGGCGTTGTTTCCTTCTCCCTGGATGGCGGGAGAGGCGGCGCAGGAACAACGCCCGTGATACCATCGGGCCCTTCATCGCCCTTGACTTTAGCTTGACGCAGACGCTCTCCCGCACCACCAGGCCGAGGCTTGAAGGCAGTTGCCGCAGATGCAGTAGCGGCAGCCTTCCACAGAGCACCCGCGATCTCATTTCTTGACTTCTTCACCCTGATCATGGGGCCCAGGCCAGGTCTCGACTCTTCTGAGCCAGCTGTTGGTGGGCTAGGTTCTTTATGAGGTGGTGAGACAGGAAGATCATCTGGAGGCGAGACGGGAGGTTCAGGGGGCGAATTAGGGGCAGTTTGGAAGGCTGGCGCCGGCGAAGGCGCAGCACTCGCTGCCGTGAACCCCGAGTTCGAAGAGCCTGGTCTGAGAGATGGGGGTACTGGAGGTGCTGGTGTCTGTTCATGCTTTGGCAATTCCGGCATCCGTCCTGCGGACATCGGAATCTCTCGATCCTGAAGACTTCCAGTAAAGGAGCTATTCGCCGACTTCAGACTCGAAGTATCCTTTCTTGGCAAAGCCCGTTCGCTGCTACGTGGCGGAGGCGCCATTGGCTCCTTTTTCCCAGGGCTGATCAAAGGCGGAGGTACAAGATCTCGATCAAGGGGTCGAGTGGGATCCATAGGGGGCCTTCTCCTTTCCGGAGGCGGCCTATCAAGTTGAAGAGGCGAAGGAACAGGTTGATGGGGTTGCATAGCTGGCTGCGATTTTGGCGAAGGCGAGGATTGAGATGTTGATGGTTGCGGAGGTGTAAGGGTTGTCGGTGTTCGTGCATCGGGAGGTTCCCCAAACCTCCCATAGGCCCCCGGCCCTGTCATACCATTGCGAGAGCGTGGTGGTAAGCTAGAAGCATCATCGCTTCTGGCAGCTAAAGAATTGGCAACCGAGTCCTGACTCTTGTTTCCATGAGCCATCCATCGAGGAGGAGGCGGGCCCCCCCTCGAAACGCTCGAATCAAAACTTCCAACAGGCGAGTTGGTAATGTTCGGAGGTGGACGGACTGGCGGCGTCCTGAAACGCGGGATCTCTTGGGCGGCCGTGGCTGGATGTCCCGGAAGCGAAGGGTGCGTTGGTTGCACAGGATAGGCAGGTCGCTGAGCTGGTGAACTGTTTATGGGCTGGCTCGGCAGTTGTTCAGGTTGCGACGGCTGTTGTGGCGGAAGAGGTCTTGCGGGGCCAGGCGGTCGTCTCGTAGCTCCCATTACTTGTTCATACTCTCTCTGCTCAAACCCAAAAAGCTCTGGAGTCCTACCGCCAGTGTATTTTCCGTAGATCTTGACGAGACTAGCGATGAAGAACTTCTTTTCCTTATCTGTCTGGGCCTGCCAGAAGTAAGGCTTGCCGAGAGTGACCTGGAACCCAGTGTCGCCGGCCCAGTCGCGATGGTTGGCGTTGGCTTCGGGCCCAGTGTAGGACTCGATGCGTGACAAGTCGTCGAGATTCCATGTCTTGCCGATAGAAAAAGAACCGTTGGCATTCTCCTTGGACTTGTGCATGCGGACTCGGCCGGACTTGCGAACGGCTACGATGATGATTCGAGGCTTCTGGACATCAGGTGTCCGGGCCTGGGGCGGAGGAGGGGTCGTTGGGTAGGAGGAGAATTCGGTGATTCGAATGTGGGTGATGTACGTCTCATGAACTAGCCAAGCTCGTCAGTCGAATGATACACTCGCCATCATGTGTCTTCTTGATCTCTGTCTCCTGGCGACAACCCCACGGCCAAAAGTTGATGGACTCGCGGATCAGACGCGGAGATTATGGAGTTGAGAGCTAGGCTTGGCGAGGACAACAACCACCAGACTTACGGGAGCCATCCACATCCTTCTTGTTGAAGCAGCTTTCCATGATGCGGCGCTTCTCATCCTCAAAGCGCTCTGCCCTACTAGCAGCCGCAGCCGCGCCGGGGCCGCCCCCATTTGCGCGGTCCATGAGCAAACGGCGAGGAACGGGATCACGCAGGGGCGACGAATGGTGAGCGCGGAAGCATGTTCGGTCGGGTCAGGCAGGGGAGGAAACGAGCGGTTCCCGCGACAAGAAGCGGGCTATTCGAACAAGTAAGCGCGCAAGGTGACGGCGCAGGTATCGACGTGATGAGGTGACGCTTCTCGACGCTCGGTGACGTGGATTCGATTCGAGGACAACTTGGTCGTCGAGGCGAGGTCAATGTGGCTGGAGGTTCAGTTCCCTATTTCGATGTGGAGGTTTCGGGTGGGCACCTGCCTTGGCCTGGGCGCTGGGCGCTGGAGCTTTGGGCTGTACCTGCCTTTGTTGCTCCACTGCAGCTCCGGATCTTAGTCGGGTGCTGTGGCTGTCAGCCTATGGCAAGCCACAGAATGAGGTCAGGCTCCGCTAGCACGTGTATTTTTGGCTGTGTTTGTCTTCAATCTTTGATTGCGATGCGTGATTCTTTAAACCTGCAGTCATCCGACAGGACCCTATTATTGTATTTATGTCTCATGCAGATGAAATTGTTGGGCTTCTTTCAATGTCCCAAAGTTACAACCCTATCCCTAGGGAGCTCTAGATACAGCTTGGTGGCTGTTTACAGCACATCAAGACGCCTCCCTACAATGTCCTTGACCATATCAAGGTCCAAAGCCTCCACAGCCCTCCCTTTAAATCCTGCCATCGACTCTGCCATGCACAGTGCATTGTAGATGGCTTCCTCTGTGGCGTCCGCCGCAGCCTCAAAAACTCCGTTGATTGAGTCGTCATCGAGCATTTCTATCGCCCTGGGCCTAGGTCGGTACGGGTCCGTGGCAGATGATGTTCCAGGTGCCATGGACACCTCCTGGAACGGTATCTTGGATGCGGTTGAGAAGGCCAGGAATATGTCGCCCGATGTGTTGTTGCCATAACCACCCACCTTGGCGAGCCCGACCGTGGCCCGTCTGGCAACGCGCTGAAGCTGGATGGGAAGCAGAGGGACGTCGGTTGCGATGACGACGATGATGCTGCCGTCTTTTCGAGGCTCCTTGGCCGTGATCTCTTCAGGTGGCGCCGCGCCAGATGCCCTTTTTGACTGGATGATTCGACCGATTGGCACTCCCCCAATGTGCAGATACTCCTGCGAGCCATAGTTGGCCTGGACAAGCACACCAACAGTGTATGCTTTGGGATCTCCAGCTGCGTCAAATCCCTGCACGACCCGACTGCTTGACCCTGTGCCGCCTTTGAACCGGTGACAGATCATCCCGGTGCCGCCACCTGTGTTTCCCTCTGGAACACGATCAGAGCTCGCATTCAGAATCCCAGTCACAATGTGCTCCGGTGTCACTGCGAAACGGCTCTGGTCACTCAGAAAACCGTCAAAAGTCTCGGCAACGACTGGAAAGATGAACAGGCCCATCTCGCCTTCGTCATTGGTGTGGTAACGGAATGCATATTCCAGGATGCCGCGGTGGCCATCGCCGATGGCGGACGTGGTGGTGAGGATGATGGGCGACGTGAGTAACCCTGTTTCCTCAATCCAGTGGGAACCTGTCAGTTCACCACAGCCGTTGAACCTGAATATTCCGGCATGTGACGAGTATCTAGACCAGTCGGGACGAGGAAGAATAGTCGTGACACCCGTGTTGACGTCGGCGTCGGGTCTGATGGACTGAGTATGAACAAGCACGCCGGGGACATCAGTGATGGAGTTGAGTTCGCCCGTTGGCCACTTGCCCAGCTGAAGTTGAGGCAAGATATCACGGAGACGAGCTCTGCCAGGCGAAGTTGAAGTAGACATTGCGGTTTGGGCTGCTGGTTTGGAAGAGGTGGGGTTTCTGTCTATGGTGTTTAAGGACTCTTGAAACCCTCACTTTGACGTCCATGATGGTTTGTATCTGCTGATATCAGGTGATGACCCTGGATTATGTCGCTGCTGAGTCAGGCATGCAATTGCGAGGTGTTCGTATTGGTTGTGAATCGTCGGGTTGTCCAACAACCTTGTCAATCTTTGCTCAAAGCGAGTTGAGAAGTGAATAACAAAAGAAGACGAGACCCCGTGAATCATCAAGCTGGTGATGGTGAAGGGACTAAAATTAGCCTCGGGTCTAACAAACGAAAATACAAATTATTAAGATGGAAGTTAATCATGTTGACAAGTATCAGACATTGTCTCGGCCGAGAAGCCGTCGGCAAAGCTACCACTTCGGCTTTGACTTGGATTACCACATTAGGAAATTATCTCCCCAGACTTTCCCCTCAACTCCTCTCACCTTCCAACGACAACGTCATGTGAGAGAAGGGGCATCGAGACTGCGATACTCGGATACAAGGAACCAATCAGGATGAAAGTGCCGTCACCAAAACCTGACGAAACAGCCCCCATACTCACCATAGCCGGGGCGACGCCCTCGTGATACACACAACCCAGAGAGATCCGCTTTCCCCTCACAACTCTAGCAACATCGGGCGCCAGATCGGCGTGGCTCTCACCCCGCAATCGCGGTCTTGGTCGTCCGCCATCCGAGGTTCTGCTTACACAATGTGTCGTGCATGTTAGCCGCCGCCACAACTTCAATTGGCACGTCTTGGAGCCCTCTTTCAACCTCTCAACTCTGGGGCATCTTGCTGTTGCTGCTACTCACTGACTCTTCATCCCTCTACTCGTCTTGCTGTACTCCCTCTGTGACATTGCTTGGTGACATCATCTTCACCATGGTGCCCGCTGTGAGAGCTATTCCCAACGTACGTGACAACCCCGCAAAGGTTTGAGGCATTGAATATCGCCTCTCACTCACCATGGATCAATTCGTTCAAGCAACGCTCACAGCAGTCAATCTAGGCCGCCAAGCGAGCTACAAACCTGCTCCGCACCGTCCAGTTCACTCACCCGCCCTCATGTCCCTGCCACTCGAATCCCGGCTATCACCAGTCGCCACCGGTTCTCACTCCCTCCAGGCATGCTCACCAGCGCAAGTATGCCACGCCAACTACGCACCCGGGCCAGAAGGAATACGCCTTTGAGATGGCCGCCTCGTCAATTCGCTTCGGTCCCGGCGTGACACAGGAGGTTGGCATGGACTTGAAGAACCTGGGCGCGAAGCGAGTTTGTGTTGTAACGGATGAGAACGTCGACAAGCTCGATGCTATGCGACAGGTCCGTGAGGCTCTCACTCGAGAGGGTGTTCCTTTTGAGGTTTACTCCAACGTCCGAATTGAGCCAAAGGATAGCTCGTAGGTTTCTCAAAGACCCCGGTGTCGGCATTTCTCACATTACTGTAGAATCAAGGACGCCATCGCTTGGGCTCGCCCTTATGAGCCTGATGCCTTCCTGGCTGTCGGCGGTGGTTCGGTCATCGACACGGCCAAGCTCATGAACCTGTACACGGCGTACCCAGACGCCGACTTCCTCGACTTTGTCAACGCGCCACTCGGCAAGGGCCGTCCCGTCGACAAGCCCCTGAAGCCCCTCATCGCCGTCCCGACCACAGCCGGCACGGGCAGCGAGACGACTGGAACCGCCATCTTTGACCTCGTGTCCAGGCGGGCAAAGACGGGCGTCGCCCACCGGAACCTCAAGCCCACGCTCGGAATCTGCGATCCCCTCAACACGAGGACCATGCCTGCAGCGGTCAAGGCCGCCTCGGGTCTCGACGTGCTCTGCCACTCGCTCGAGTCTTGGACGGCCATTCCTTTCAATGAGCGAACACCGAGGCCTACCAACCCCATCCTGCGTCCGGCATATCAGGGAGCCAACCCCATCTCCGATGTATTTTCGTTCCACGCTCTCCGCGCAACCGTCAAGTACCTTCCACGATCTGTGAAGGACCCTGATGATCTCGAGGCTCAGAGTGAGATGCTGCTGGCCGCCACTTTGGCTGGTGTTGGTTTCGGCAACGCTGGTGTTCATCTCTGCCACGGTAAGTATGCGTGCGACTTGAGTCAACTGGCGTGACTAATAAGTTCCAGGCATGTCCTACCCTATCTCGGGCCAGAACCCAGGCTACAAGCACGCCGGATACCAAGTAGCTTCGCCAATCATCCCTCACGGTGTGTCGGTCGCCGTCTCAGCCCCGGCCGTCTTCCGCTTCACAGCCGCCTCCAACCCAGACCGACATCTTGCAGCAGCTGAAGCGTTCGGAGTCGACATCACCAACGTCAAGCGCGAGAGTGCAGGTGAGGTTCTCGCTGAGGCCATCACCAAGTTCCTGGCAGAGCTAGGAGACCAGCCAAAGGGCCTCAAGGAGCTCGGGTTCGGCACGGAGCACATCGAGGCTCTTGTAGAGGGAACAATCCCTCAGGCACGTGTGCTGGGATTGGCCCCCGGTTTGTCCAAGGAACTCGAGGCTGAGAAGGATCAGCTCCGGAGATTGTTTGAGAATGCCATGACGCATTAAGAATCAAGGGTAGAGAGGAACGAGGGCCGTGCCTGAAGATGCCGTGATGTGGGTGTATATCCAATAATAAGACATGGATGCAAATAGCATCTGTTCCCACTCCCACCCCTTGCCGGATCTGAAGCTGCAGTGTTACCGTTTATAGTAACAGTAGCATGCGTAGCATCCCGATCGAAGAAAGCTAAAGTCTGACGACAATGCGGCTCTGGGTTGACGCATACCCAATGGGATACCAGGGAGTAGAGTTGTGCCACCAGATCGCACACATGTCCCCCTTTACTTTGTGCAATCTTGTGCCTGTGCTATGCCATTTTGTGCAACCCTAGCGTCTTCACAGCATGCAACTCGCCGTAAAGTCCCAAACCGTTTACCCATTTCGTGAACCGTCGCACGGAATCGCTCCGTTCCCCGCAAAGAGGATTGGATGACAGCTTGGGAATCAGACGCCATTGGACGGAAACAAGGGTCCCTGCAGGTACGCGGTGTCACTGGCTATTGCCCCAATAGGAAATTCAACTACAAATCGTGCATGGCTACTGAGACACCATTCCGACCTCGGCAAGCCCCTACAATTTCTTGGGTCTTCACCAGGACGAACGAGGGAAGGGCAGCCGTGGAGGCAAGAGACTAGGCGAGGAGAGACGTCAAGGAATTCGTCAGCCTTGAAGTTCTAGAGTGAATCAGTCTTTGCCTCCTTTTTTTTCTTGATCAGCCAAGTATCAAAATAGAATGTTCCAAGAGTCATGAGCTCAGCAGGTTTTTTTTATTTCAATATTTTTTCTCCTCAGTGGGCCGATGATCCCGGTCGCCTCTCGGAAGGCGTCCCGATGGCCGCAACATCGTGATCCTGACCTTTACCTAACGAAATTTCCAAGCGGAGGTTTCGCACGATGGAAGCTTCCAAGACCGAATTTCTTCTCCCTGTGCCACTTCACCAAGCGGGAGCAATATCCACATTGACGTCACTCCACCGTTGGCATTGTACGAGACCCCAAGTGCACGAGTCGATCGCTGCCTTTGCCGGATATGTACGGAGTCCGTTGAAGCACCAGACGATGGATCCTTCCTTATATTAACAAGGCCGTTCCCTTTCATGGGATCTGGAGCTTCCCCACGACTTTTCTAAGGCCGTCAAATCTGTTGTGGGCATCCTTGCTCAAGTTGCATCCCAGTTTCATCTTTTTTCTCTTTACACGTTCGTTACTTGTTGCTATCACATCCGATGGAGGGTTCTTCCAAAGACTACCAAGATGAACAGGATCTTGAACTCGGTCCCGATTCATCCAAGCCTACCAGCGGCAGTGAGACGCCTCCGAGCCCCAAGACGGCTGCTGCCATCAGGAAAGAAAAGGGCCGAGTAAGATTCAACAGCAATGCCGCGGTTACCAGTCCTCCGGTGATCCCGTCCGGCCCACCCCCCGAAACCCGAGCAACTCCCATTGCAAAACCGAGGCCTTCACTGCTGCGAGGCAACTCTTCAAACTCTGTGACTGGCACCAACGACATTGACGATGGATTGGACCCCGAGTCAAAGGAGGCAATGGCCGCTGCACAGGAACGTGCCAGGTTGATTGCGGCCAATCTTCGCCGAGATTCATCGGCCATTTCCAGAGACTCACTCGAATCTAGCGTGGGCACCGCTTACGACGACCGCGAGTCTGTTGCCGGCTCTAACATCCCCCTTCAAGACCTAAGCCAGTCCGCGCACAACCGAGACGGCTTCCAGAAGATCCCGTCCGGGGAACACGAGCACCCAACACTCAAGGAAGAGGCATTCAAGCTCGTCCGGTCCCACACTAACCGCTTCGAAAACAACACTGCCCAGAATTCGCCAACTGCCAAGGAAGCTCCTCGCCAGCGCCGAGAGACCCTGACCGAGCTAAACGACGGCAACTATGATGGAGTGGTATATGATGTGCCCGAGCCTGAACAATACCGCGGCAGCGTCCTGTCTCAGCTATTGAAGCTCTACAAGCCCCCCGAGCCGCCGTTTAAGGGAGGACACAACCGAAACGCCTCCACGTCTTCATCGATCGGCGGAACGAGCAGCCCTACTGTCCAGGGCACACCCTCTGGGGCCTCGACGCCAACCCGCAAGAAGTGGTATAACCAGAACCGCTCGCAAGAGACGCTCGCCAACCTTATCGAGGCATCGGCACGGCTTGCCAACCCCAACGAAGGAGAGCAGGCCAGTGACAGTAAGAATGGCGGGAAGAAGCATGGACGACCCCCGATGCACAAGCGAGCTCACAGCGCCAACCGCCTCAGTGGTTTATGGCAGCAACAGGAGGCGCGGATTACGGTTCATATTGCAGAGACTCTGTCGCGACAGGACTACATCATCAAGCTATGCCGCGCCTTGATGTTGTATGGAGCTCCAACTCACCGACTGGAAGAGTATCTGAGCATGACTGCCAGAGTCCTCGAGATTGATGGCCAGTTCCTCTACCTGCCGGGATGCATGATCATCTCGTTTGACGACAGGTCGACGCACACGACAGAAGTCAGAATTGTCCGTTCAGCTCAGGGCATCGATCTGGGAAAGCTCAAGGACGTTCATCTGATTTACAAGGAGGTCATGCATGACTGTATTGGCGTCGAAGAGGCTACCGACAAGCTGGATGTCTTGATGAAGCGCAAGGACAAGTTCCACGCTTGGCTGCGAGTCATCATCTTTGGACTCACTAGCGTCACGGCCGCGCCCTTCTCTTTCGGAGCCCGTCTGATTGATCTCCCGCTCATTTTTGCTTTCGGCTGTCTCGTCGGAGTGCTGCAGCTCATTGTGGCTCCCAACTCTGCCCTGTACAGCAACGTGTTTGAAGTTACCGCAACAGTCGTGGTCAGCTTCTTGGCCAGATTGTTCGGCAGCATCAACAACTCGAACCTGTTTTGCTTTGGTGCTCTCGCTCAAGGCGGTATCGTCATGCTTCTTCCTGGTTACATGGTTTGTAAGTTGGATCTTTTCCCTGCACTATCTTGTGGTGAGACAATGCTGATACCAACAATGCAGTGTGTTCTTCTCTTGAACTTCAGTCCAGGGCCATTGTGCCAGGCTCCATTCGCATTGTCTATGCCATCATCTACTGTCTTCTACTTGGATTCGGCATCACCGTTGGCTCGGCACTATATGGACTCTTTGATGATACGCCGTCCAACCAAGCGACTTGCGACAACCCAATGGATCCCTACTACGGTTTCATCTTTGTGCCCCCCTTCGTCGTCTGCATTAGTATGATCTACCAGGCCAAGTGGCGCCAGATGCCTATCATGGTCATCATCGCCTTTGCTGGATACATGGTCAACTTCTGGAGTGGACAGCGATTCAAGTCCAGCCCACAAATATCCAGCACACTCGGCGCCCTGGCCGTCGGTGTGCTTGCGAACTTATACTCCCGACTCCGACACGGCGTTGCAGCGGCCATCCTCATCCCCGCCGTCTTCTGTCAGGTGCCAGGAGGCCTGGCGTCGACCGGAGGTTTGCTCAGCGGCCTCAGCATAGCGAACGAACTCACGAATAACAATGGTACGATCAATGGGACGGCTTCTGTCGAGGTTGACTCGGGAGGCAAGCTCGACAACCTTGTATTCAACGTGGCGGCCTCAATGATCCAGATTGCCATTGGAATTGCTGTCGGACTCTTCATGAGTGCTCTCATCATCTACCCTCTGGGCAAGCGACGAAGCGGTTTGTTTAGTTTCTGATTCTCATTTTCACGGCGTTGTCGGATTGCATACTATGGATGTATTTTAAAAAGGCAGTTGTTGGACCACCAAAACAGCGGTTACGTGGGGGCAGGGGACAAAAATTATTTACGTCACAGACGCTTTGCATTTGGTGTTTTTGAGATTGGATAGATCTGGGCATTGAAGTTGTTTTCATCCACATCATGAATAAACGACAGGGTTAAATTTAGAGACGAGCGAGCATCTAGACAGCAAGTTTGTATTAACTATGGCCTCATGGGTATATTTTGACTGTTTTTCTCTATTCACTTTCCCCTTGACAGTGACATTCAAGACGTCATGCAGCAATGAGGCAAGCCCTACATACACATACACATACACATACGTACATGTATCCATCGGCTCACCGGGACAGGACGATGCCCGTCGGGATTGCCGGGACGGCACCGGCGTCGATGAATCGATTGATGGATCATTTTCCCACCCTTCATTCCGGGTAGCCCCAGCTTTGCAAACAAGACCCCTGTCACGGTGTCAATCACCAACGGCTTGGCTTTGTTGTGTTCAGGGATGATCCGATTACGCGTATCTCCCACATGCCGATCCACGTTTTTGACGGTGTGGCTACCGTTTATGTGTGCCTATATCTAAGTGAGCATGTGTGCATAAGCCTGTGCGGGGATGGTATAATGCTTTGTGCAGCTATAGGGTGAGGGTGAGTGAAGGCACCTACAATTCGGGCTCTTGTAGATGGCAGGAGCTACACTTTGATATAATTCATTCATGACTACCTACTCAAGTCGAATAGAGAAGGAACAATCGGCCTTTGCAATTCAACTACATCTCTTGCTGTCAGTGACTGTAATTCAACTCTTCCATTTCCATCCCCCCCTCACTCAACCCTCACTCTCTCTACTCATCCACTTACACCCTCCTCACGCCGAACCTACCATTTCTGTATCCCTTCTTCCATTTCTCAACTGGCTCCGCAATGATGACTATTCTGGAAGAAGTAGCACAAACCAAAAACCCTCCATCGACAGCGGAGCCAGCAAGAGAAGCCGAAAGCCAAGATGAGAGAGTCTCTCCACCAGCAAACGAACGTCTATCACCACCTATATCCGCACAGCTCCCCCCTCCCGACAGGGACGAATCTCCATCGCCATTGACATATCCTCTACTACCGCAGACAGAGTTCTTGGCAACGCAGCCGCCCATACCGGAGGCAGATACTCTGGCATTGCACACGCAACCTCCTCCGCTCCCTCCTCGCCTGGCTCCCCCTCTCTCTCCCTCTCCAGAGCCTGTTCCTGGCAAACTCCCACACACATTAAACCTCTACAAGTGCGATGAAATATGGATGCCAAAAAACACATACACTCTGGGCGAACGCAAGAGTCAACCACTCTACCTCTGCAAGGCAAGCGGACGTTTCCTCGGATTGCCCATGTCGCCCATGGTCATATACTCAGGGCCTACCGACGCGTACCCCCCGCTGGCATACATCAAGATATCGGGATGGAGTTGCACTGCCTCGGTCGGTTTGGCGGCTTTGTCAGGCGCGCTGACTCTATACCCGGGCCAGGAGGTGAAGGAGGATTTCTTTCGCAGTGCACAACACTTCACCATTGAATCTGGAACCAGTGGAAAGGAAGTGAAAGAAGAGTTTGAATGGCGGCCTTCCAAGAGCGACGCAGTGGCGGGCCTAGGAGGTCAACGTCGTGGTCGGAAGCTTGTGAGGCTCGCTCAAGGACCTCCCGGCGGCGCAGACATGGACTTTTTACCTGGGAATATCAGGGACAGCGATGGGAGGGAGGTCGTTGCAGTCTGGACCGAGGCCAAGCGGAGTTCGACAGAGATTGGGCATTTTCGGTTCCTGGGCACAGGGGTGACGGGGGCTCTTGGGGACAAATGGGCCATCATGGCTATTATCACGGCGCTGGCTTTACTGGAACAAGATCGACCCATCGCCCAAAGAGCCATCACCTCTTTCTTCGAAGGAATGGATAGGTAGGCAGTAGAAGACTGGAATCCTACATGTCACGGGAGAGGGAGGAGGACTTCTTTTCTTGATGATACCCTACAGATAGATACCATCGTTCATCGACCTATGAAACATGAAATAAGGAGATACATTAAACCTGACCTCTTTCCAACATCAGCTAACTTTTACGCTCGGGAAAGTACGTCAATTCATGAACTTCGTCAGGGGTCGCAGGACTTCCTCTCCATTGTGGCGGCGGTGGCTGTTGAGGAGGATATGGTTGTGGCGAGTAGGGCTGCACCGGCTGATACTGCTGAGGCGCGTTGAACTGAGGAGGCACACTGAATTGAGCAGGCACAGGGTTGACGACAGTCGGAGGAGGACCCCCTGGAGCAGCGGGAGCAGGACGTCCACCAGCCATGTCGATCTGCTTCTCGCCGTTGGCCCTGCTCCAGTCACCGGGAGACATGATGAAGCTGCTGGAGTCGGGGTGGAAGATGGTGGTCAGGACGCGGCCGACGGCAACCTGCTTGAGCCTGTGCCTCACGAGGCCGAAGCTGGACTTGCCCGTCACGGCGCTGCCTGCCACCGCCAGGAAGATGAGGCCCATGCAGACGACGACGACAAAGGCAGGGATGCCAAACATCCACCTGTACTTGACCCTGTGGACGGTCGGCACCACTCGCAAGCTGGCGGCTTGGTCGGGCTGCTCGTTGAGAGCGCCCAGGGCTCCCTTGGTGCCCACGAGGGCCGAGGCTGCGAGGTCGTTCCAGAGGAGCTTGTAGATCTTGGGAGCCGTCTCGGCAGAGGCGGACAGCTCCTTCCACTTGAGCCAGAGACTCATGCTCTGCCGGGCGGTAAAGTCGATGATGGGGTCTGTATCGCTGCCGCTCTTGAAGATGGTGTGAAGCGCCGAGATGGGCACGATGGAGCCGGGGAGGTTCATGCTGGAGGAGGAAGGGTTGAGAGCTGCAGGACCAAAGATCTCATCCATCGCGGAACCGAGGAGATACAGCTCGGGAGCCTGGGTGGTGCTGACGTTTTGAAAGCCCTTCAAGGCCGGGTCCACGATGCCCCAGATGGGCTCGAATTGGGCGAGGGTGAGGGACCAGTCCTCGACGCCCCAGAGCGGCATGTCGTCCTTGCTCCCGTACTGCTTCTCCTTGACCTCCCTGACGACCAGGTTGTCGATGCTGTCGCCGGTGCCGTTGTGGAAGAAGGTGACCCTCTTGACCGTGGCCTTGACGGCTGAGGCGCAGGTGTATAGGGGGGAACTCCATTCGCTGCCGTCCTCAAAGAGGTTTGGCGGGCCGTTGCCTACCCGCTTGGGAACGCCGCGGAGCAGGTTGCAAGCGACGTAGGTGTTGTTCAGCAAGGCCGGGGCATTCAACGAAGTTCCTTGGCAGATGAACTCTAAGAGGGAAAAGTCAGTCATGAGCAAAGGGGATAAGTCGATCACAACTTACTCGCAGCATCCCAATAATCAGAAGTAATATTATGCGGGTTCGAGTAAACCTCCTCCCCCTTGCCGTCAAGCAACGCCGTCATGCCGACGAGCCTCCCAAACTCGGTCATGAACTGCAGCGACTGGTACGTCGTGTGGTCGACCTCTGCGACGGGCAGCTTCCACTTCTTGCCGACCTCGGAGTCAATGCGGTCAAACGCCTTGGTCCCCTTGACCTTGTCGGTCGGGTCCGACATGTTCATGAAGAGCATGTTCACGCCGTTGGTGTACCACGCCGCCTGGTACGCCCGCGTCTTGAGGTCGGGCTTGTTCACGCCGTTGCGCTGGTCGTGCTCCGGGTTGGTGGTGTTGAGGTGGACGAAGCCGCCGCGGTCAGTCAAGTACAGGTTCGTGACGGCGAGGCCAGACGTCTGCTTGGAGCTGGTGCTGATCTCAAAGTCGACCGTGACGTTGAGGTTCACGCACTCGATCTCTGGCTCGAGGAAGAGCAGATCTTCAGACCAGGTGGCGCCCCTGGCGTGCCCGACAGGCAGGGTATGGTTCCTCAAGCCGATGCCGCCGTTCTTGTTGTCGACAATGAGACCCTCCACAGGTCGAATCTCTTCTCTGAGTGCAAACGACTCGAGGGCGCGGAAGATGCCAACCGCGATGGGCGTGCCGTTGTTGTAGATTCGGTTGTACTGCTTGGTCAACTGCCGCCACTCAATGTCGAAGTAGTTGGAGATGGTTGTCCTGCGCTTCTTGGTGCCGCTCATGTAGATGTCATGGAGGATGCTGGGCACGGTTGTGTTGATTTCGTAGAGCGTCGTGCAGTTGAGGGACAGCCCGTCGGATGAAAAGATGGTGACATCCGAGGTGTAAGGACAAGGTGCATAGCACGTTGGGTTTAATGAGCACGTTCGTGTGAACGAGTTGTTGCTGTCGCGAGGCGAGGTTCCCATCAAGAATGCGCTCGAGTCCTTGGCGTATTGGAAAGATGCCAAGGTGGACTGGCTGTCGAGTTCATCTTGCTCGTATAATCCCAAGGGAGTGATAACACCAGCAAGAGAGACGAGCAAGGCAAGCAATGGGACAGCCAAGGTCATCATGGAGATGGTTCCGCGGACACCATGACGTTTGGCAGAGTCGGCCTGCAGTAGAGGAGGCCACAGAGAGCTCTGAAGGAACCGACCAGCATTCGTCCTATGACGGTCAGTTGAGTCTCGACAAGCGCCCAGACTGAAGTTGTCACTTACCATGTGGCCGCTGTCTCACGATCACGTAACTGACCAGCGAGAATAAAGGTCATGGCAGTCGGACACCATAGCTGGGCTATCGTCCAAGTTAGAATTCCCGTCATGTCCTGTCGCGTGCTGCACAAGAAGCACTTTGCGAGTCGAGGTAGTAAAGCTCACCTATCACAATGCCAAAGGCAATGATACCAGCAACATAACCAACTGTCAGATCAGGCATCTTGTCTATGAGCCCACCCACGGCGCCTTGTTTCTTCTGTTATCTTTGGTCTGTACAGAACAAGACTGAAAGTCGGCCAAGTGCAGAGAGAAAGTGGCTGCCCATATGTCTCCTCTAACCGGCCGCCTTTCCTCCTCGGGCTGCAAGACAACCCACCCAGGCTCAATGCAGGAACCTGTGCAACACGCCTTACGGGGCAGACTTGGCTCCAAAGTCATCTGCCGCGTCCAATTTAGTTAAACCATGACCGTCTCGCTCGGTCGTATCCCTCGGCAGAGGGTCCCATGGTCAGACCGCCAGCCTTGAGCCGTCTCCAATCATGGCAGGTTTCGACAGCCACCAACGAGGTAGTTTTGGTTGCCCCTGAGAGAGAAGGCCGCTAGAAGCAAGCATAGCAAGGTTGAGGGCGCGAGTGTATGCAGGAGCAGTTGTAAGACGGGTTGAAATTACACCATGCCAAGACCCAGTCTAGTCCCCAGGCACCGCGGCCAACCTATCAACACCAACGAGTCGCGAATGAGCTGAAGTCGGAAAATAAAGATGGTCGTTTAGAGTCAACGCCACAAGCTTAACGCTACGACGCTGGTGGATTAATCCAGGGACAGCATCCCCGCGGAGTAATAAAGTCTCAATGTTAGCCCGCGCCATGCCAGCTGATCTTGTCATAAGCTCGGGTTATCTTTCGAAGCTCGGTGAGGCCGCTGAATGTTCAGACTGGGCCGGTAGCTCACATAACTGATTGAGACTGGGAGCATTGGTGAACCCTCTCCTTTATGCCGTTGCAGCTGTCCAAGATGATGCGAATGAGTGCTATCCAGAGAGTGCTCCTCGGCCTCCTTCTTGCCCAGGTGTCTGTGGCATTGATTTCCCCTGAGGGTCGCGAATATTGCACGGGAGATGGCTCCATCTGCGAGGCGTTCAACAAGATCGACAGAGAGTGCAGAGACAAAACTGGTGCTGCATACACAAAGTGTACTTGCGAGACAGGATGGGTTCCTTTGAAGGAAGCGTAAGTGAAGCGACCTGAATCCGTTCGATATAGCAGTCCGGCTAACTCTGAACCACAGCTGTTATAATTGCAGAAGAACGTTTGGCGAGTTCATGTTTAGCCAACTGGAACGAGACCAATCGGTCTGCAAAGACGAGGGCCTTGATGTTGCGCCAATCCCTTCAAGCATCGTCTCCCAGCAGAAGCAGTACAACAGAACGGCCGAGGTCCCGTCCATGCCAGCGTCAAGCACGATATCGATTGATCGAAGTTATACGACCAACAGCCACGAGGCGTATACTACAACCGTGTACGGAGTTATCGCGTCGGTCACGCTGCCAGAGATTTCAGCCCCAACGGAGGAGGTGGTGGAGGATGAAGACAACTCGGCATTGCGTCAAGTCGGTAGTGTCTCGGTAGTTGCCATTTGCGCCGTTGTCTTGGCAATGATAATACCGTGAGAACTAGATAGTGACGAGAGTTGATGATAGGATAATCTCATGTTTAGTTGTAGAGCATCTTTGCAAGTCAGGTGTAATGGAGGCATCCGTCTTTCATGGTTACAGGAGTCTATTGAGGGGTATCTTATTTGAATTTGTCGGGATTGCTGGGTATCATTTTTCGCAAAATAGCAAGTTGCTTGATCAAAGCAATCTTCTTGTGATCAGAAATGTCACGTCGATCGACCCGTCTTGTGCCGTTTGAGAAGACGACCGTGTTGTCTGGCAAGATAGTGCCTGGTGCCAGCTTGGACAGCTGCGTGATTGTGCAGTTCTAACACAGTCAGTCGATGCTCACGAAGATTCATGGGTGGCATCTACCTTGCCTATCTTGGAACCACAACCAATGTTGGCTCCAGCTTGAACCACTGAG
The DNA here is from genome assembly GCA_011320165.1 of Fusarium protoensiforme. Classification (NCBI taxonomy): domain Eukaryota; kingdom Fungi; phylum Ascomycota; class Sordariomycetes; order Hypocreales; family Nectriaceae; genus Fusarium; species Fusarium protoensiforme. Next base: position 36,044 of record JAANQP010000443.1, on the reverse strand, counting down.
CCTTCGCCAATCTCAGTGCCTCCAGCCTCAACAATTGAGCCGGCCTCGATCGTCACATAGTCTCCCAGAGCTATACCGCCGGGTTTCGCAGTCTCGATATCGGCAGGGCGAGCTCCGATATGCGTCCGTTCGTGGATAAGACATCGTCGTCCGATCAAGATGGATCCTAGGCTGGACTCGAACTTGGATCGTGGATGCACCACCGTCTCTGACTGCATCGTGATCGAGTGTGTGCCTTGCAGCATCGCATTGTCGGAGATGGTGAGGGAGGACGAGAAGTTGACGGGTGGCCTAGGACCGCTGCGGTCGATGGCAGGGAGAATCGAGTGCCTTTTACTAGACATGGCGATGGAGACTCTGACTTTCAAGGTATGCGTTCACGCGGCCTTGACGCCGTCATTGTTTGCCAAGATGGCATATAAAGCCAACTCGAGGTTGGCGTTTATTGGCGGTGATAGGTGGGAGCTGGTGTTGCGATGTCGCAGATTAGCATCGTCAAATGAGAGAGCTCAGCTGCCTGCTTACGTTACTACCGAGTTGCTCGGATCGATGACTTCAAAGAGTCGGCCGAAGGCAAAAGGTACCGGGAGCGCTTAACAATTCTGATGAAAAAGACTTTTCTTACAACCAGGTATGTGTGTGGGGATAAGTAGCGGCTAACTGTTGCGGCTGAATCATCCACAGTCCGCATTGACCAATCAATGATTCCCCATTTCTGAACCGGTCACGAATCTCGCCCGGAAACCTCGAAGTGCCGCATCCTGACGTCCGTCTCGTCAACCATCTCCAATCCGCCACCCGACAACGATCACAATGCTGTCCACGAGAACGGCGCCCAAGAAGGCCGTCGGCCTCTCACGGACCGCCGTGAGGGGCCTGGCAACTGTCCAGGACGGCGCCCCGAAGCGAACGTACGGCGGTCTCCGAGACCAAGATCGCATCTTTCAGAATCTGTACTCACGATACCCCGTCGACCTCAAGAGCGCGAAGCGGATGGGCGACTGGCACAAGACCAAGGAGATCATCCTCAAGGGCCACGATTGGATCATTGGCGAGGTCAAGGCCTCCGGTCTGCGAGGACGAGGTGGTGCTGGTTTCCCCTCGGGTCTGAAATGGGTAGGTTTTCGAGGGGGCGGATTCTCCATCCGCACCAGCCCGGGGAGACACCAATTGCCTAACGCTCGGTAGTCTTTCATGAACTTCAAGGACTGGGACAAGGACAGCAAGCCCCGTTACCTCGTCGTCAATGCCGATGAGGGTGAGCCCGGAACTTGCAAGGACCGCGAGATCATGCGAAAGGACCCACACAAGCTCGTCGAGGGATGCCTCATTGCCGGCCGAGCCATGAACGCGACCGCCGCCTACATCTACATCCGAGGTGAATTCGTCGAGGAGGCTGCCGTCCTCCAGCGAGCCATCAACGAAGCCTACGCCGACGGCCTCATTGGCAAGAACGCCTGCGGATCCGGCTACGATTTCGATGTTTACATTCACCGAGGTGCCGGAGCCTACGTCTGTGGCGAGGAGACTTCGCTCATCGAGTCCCTCGAGGGCAAGCCCGGCAAGCCCCGTCTCAAGCCCCCGTTCCCCGCCGCCGTCGGTCTTTTCGGATGCCCCTCGACCGTCACCAACGTCGAGACTGTCGCCGTCGCCCCTACCATCTGCCGCCGAGGAGGAAACTGGTTCGCCGGCTTTGGCCGTGAGCGAAACCAGGGCACTAAGCTCTTCTGTATCTCTGGCCACGTCAACAACCCCGTCACCGTCGAGGAGGAGATGTCGATTCCCCTGCGTGAGCTCATTGACAAGCACTGTGGTGGTGTTCGAGGTGGATGGGACAACCTGCTGGCCGTCATCCCCGGTGGTTCCTCCACTCCTGTCCTGCCCAAGCACGTCTGCGACGACCAGCTGATGGACTTTGACGCCCTCAAGGATAGCCAGTCTGGTCTCGGTACTGCTGCCGTCATCGTCATGGACAAGAGCACCGACATTGTCCGAGCCATCAGCCGTCTCAGCCACTTCTACCGCCACGAGAGTTGCGGCCAGTGCACACCCTGCCGAGAGGGCAGCAAGTGGACGGAGCAGATCATGAGCCGATTCGAGAAGGGCCAGGCTCGTGAGCGGGAGATTGACATGCTCCAGGAGCTCACCAAGCAGGTTGAGGGTCACACTATCTGCGGTATGTTTTGCATGCACATGGAAGAATGAACTATGCTAATATTGTCTCAGCTCTGGGAGAGGCTTTCGCCTGGCCCATCCAGGGTCTTATCCGTCACTTCCGACCCGAGTTGGAGGCTCGGATGCAGAAGTTTGCGCAGGAGTCTGGCGGTGCTCCTCTGGCTGGTGGATGGAGTCACGACTCAAGGGCCCAGGGAAAGCTGGTGTCTCCTGGTCAATAATTGGTGTCTCGACTAGTTAAAAAAGAACAGTCGGGAGGAGGGGATGCTAGACTGGGCAGACGTGTGTGTACTACCTGTGCATAGCTACAAGATTTACGTAGACGCCCTGTGTTATATTTACTTGTGTTCAATGGGAGTAACAAATGTTGGTTACACTTTGTCTGGGGTCACCGCAAGTCGTGGCTGTTGAAATTGAGTGTGTAAATGCCTATTGTATACATGTCTTGTATTATTCGTCAATATCAAAAGAAATAAATGCCCAATGATGCCATTTCCAAAACGTCCACGTCAAGCCAAACAAACGTGGCCGTGGGCCCCCCCGCGGCAAATTCATGCATCCATCAACCGACTGACTCGCTGGAGCTAAATAAAATGGTCTGGGGGGGTCGTCGTCGGGTCCAAGCCCATCACCGCCTATTCAAACCGACCAGCTCGTTTTAACCGTGTCTAGTCAATATTCTGCATCTTTGCATCTGTTTGCATTTTTTCTTCTTCTCTGGCGTCTTGCTGTTTTTACGGGAATAGAATATAGATTACATCGTTGATGGTTCTGTTAGAGTTGTTGATTTTCTTCTACTTCGATATCAGCTGGGTCATCGAGATGGTTGACACGTATGAGCACTTTGTTGCCTTTGGCACCGACCTCGGTATGTATCTCACTCACTCGCTTGCCCAGTTGAGTGTACATGGTGAAGCAGAAACTAACAGCCTCTTTAGTCGGTATCGAGCGCATCCTGCGTCTCTTCCAGGCCACCTGCTCCATCCTCATCTGCTACCCAGCCCTGCTGGCCCTCTTCCTCCCCGGCGCCTCCGAGTCCGTCCAGGCCTCCAAGGCGACGGGGATAGGCGCGCTCCGCGGGCAGCTCAACGTCTCCCGGCGCTTCATCCGCTTCTTCCGCTTCCTCGACACCCTGCGTGCCGGCTGGAACCTCTACGTCGCCGCCGGGGACAAGGGCCTCGACGGGTGGCTCGACGTCGTGAGCAAGACGTGCTTCGGCATCTTTGGCATGATGGAGACCGTGACCCTCCTGGACCTCTGCGGCATCGAGAACCTGCGCATCTTTTCCAAGGACAAGTACGACGAGATTGATTACCAGTCTCAGCTGTTCTGGTTTGCTGGCCTGTACACCTCCATCCTCGTCTCGGGCATCAGAGTGTTCCGTCTGTTCTCTACACGACCTGCCGCTGTGCCCGCCGAGAGCGTCAGCAGAATCCCCACCGAGAAGGCAGACGAGATCATCTCCGCCTCCAAGGAGCTCTCCGAGAAGTCAAAGTCTGACGCCACAAAGGACGGCGACGAGAACAAGTCCAAGGATGACCTCGACAAGGAGCGTGAGCGCCTCAAGAACATCGTCACCAAGCGCAAGGCTGAGCGACGGGCCTGGCTGCAAAAGATCAGCAGGGAAGGCTTCGTCCTGGCACGCAGCCTCTTCTCCGACACGCTCGACATGCTTCTTCCCACCACCACCGTCGGATGGGTCAAGGTTGAGCCTGGTGTGGTTAGTCTGGTTATGTTCCTGACTACACTCTCCACGGGCATGGCTGTGTGGGAGAATGTTGGCCGACGTCTCCAAAAGAAGGCGTAGATGAAGGTTGTGAAGTGGTTTATTTTCTCGTGTATTGTTCATGCTATCCTAGTAGCGAGCATAGTTGCAAGCAGTATTGGGAACGAAAGGTTCGGATATGGTTGCCTGGCATGAGGCAGGTATAGCAACAGTTTAGACCAAAACAATGATGATTTCCCTCTGACCCATCATCCAGTCCCCCCAGTATAACCAAACGTAGACGTCGTGGTCTTGTTGTTTATTCCTCCACGACTTTTTGGCATCCTTTCACCAGGAAAGTCACTACCGAGTAGCCCTGATGAACACATTGACCTCGGATGCCGTGTATTTCAGAAGCTTCCTAAACCTCCGAGGAAGTCGAGGCTCGGGGCTCCGACATGTCGTCTCGGTACAGCTCAGGAATGGTATAGGCAGGCTTGTCGTGCTCCTCGGCCTTGTACAGGATGATCTTGACCTTGCGGAAGATGCTGAATAGGGACAGGAACCCAACGATGAACTGGAGCGTCCTATGCCAGTCTTAGCTCGAGTCAAGATGAAAAGGTGAAATAAATACTCACGACACGGTAATGCACAGTCCGCTAACTATATCATCATAATACCAAAGGCCGCTCGTCAAGGCCAAGACACCGGGGACGATGAATAAGCCGCCGAAGCCAAGGTCGACAAGGTTGACGAGATAAGGTCTCAACTTGACCAAGATGCTCCTCGTCTGGGGAGAGCCGAGCTGGATGGCAGAGACGAAGCCGAACGAGCAGAAGAAGCTCCCGAGCGTAATGTCAACCACGTTGTTGCCGCTCTTCTTCCCGCAGCAGGCACAGTAGATGAGGCCGCTCATGAAGTGGTATATGTTCCAAAGGATGAGCAGGATGGACCAGATGCCGAAGAGGGCGGCCAGGCCCTCGTGGTACCAGGGCCTGCAGATGAAGACGGTGGCCGTGATGGTGAGAGCGATGATGACGAATCGGAGGAGCAGGATGGGTGAAAAGGTGATGGTGACGCTCGGCTTCAACTCCCCCTCTCGCTCCTCAGGTTCCAGCAGAGCCGCCGAGGGGTCGTCCCTCGGGAGACTCTGGTAAGCTGTCTCGGTAGAGTGGCCCTTTGCCGCCATTGTTCAAGATTCTAATGAGATGGGTTTTTCGTCGAGTTTGGTGTATGAGTTGAGATCTGATGCTGAGATTGTATGTTCCAGCCAACTTCCAATGGATGCCAGCACCCAAATACTTATACGAGCCTCGGACGGCTAGTTAACACCTCACACACTTCCCTTCTGGGAAGTGGTCGAGGCGCCGCCGGTGCGAGACTGCATTGCACCACAAACACAACCGAAGTTACGAGAGGATGCCTTGGAGCCTCTCGTTTTTTGCATGCCTAGCATAGCCTCCAGGATTGAATCCTTCGCGCAAGTAACCATGGGGATGGGTCATCTATTGGCCCACAAACGATCTGACAGGTCTCTCCGACCAATAGAAGCCAGGAAAACAAGGGTTATTGAGCTTGGCCTTGTTTGTGGATTGTTTTGGGCGAGCTTGCGTAAGTCTCGCAGAGGTGACCAGAACCGTCCGTCTACTCAGAAGACGACGAATTGGGTCCAAATGACCCAGCAACGACTCATCCGATCGGCAAGGAGGGTAGATCTTGATGATCCAGGCCAGTTGCAGTGCCCTCACAGGGCTGAATAACAATGCTGAGCCTCCAAGAGCGCATTGTAAACACCCTGGACGATGTTGCAAAATGTCCCATGCGCTATCGTCGACCCTTGATCACGAAGCGCCCGGTCTCGACCTGCATCTTCCATCCGTCCTGAAGCAGAGCTGCAGCCACAGCCTGTCTCAACTGTGACACACCACCAGCACTATGGCGACCGAGTCCAGTGATGACAGTGAATGGCTGCTGCCGCGCCTTTTCAGACCGAAACTCGTTTAGACCGGACCACCAGGCCTGCGTCCTCTGGCGGGCGATGCGCACACCATCCTGCACGTAGACGCCGTGCAAGTCGATCGAGTTGGCTGTGCTCTGCTTCTCAACCAGAAGATCGGCGGCAGTCGAGGTGGCCTGCGCTGCATAGCGACCCTGCTCCCTCGCGACCTCTGCGTAGTAGCTAGCGGCCTGGCGGTAGAGAGGATTCGAAGCGCCTCGCCTGTTGAGCTGTGCAGCAGAAGCTGCTGCCTCACGCTTGGCCCGGTTGTATTGGCTAGACTTCTCCGCAGCTTGCGCGTACACAGAGGGGTCAAAAGCGCTGCCTAATTTGGGGGCTGCAGACTTCGTCACCTTGGCCTTTCCATATGTAACAGTTTCGAAACCGTCGATTTCCTCTTGCGGCAGTGGCGTGAGGGGGTAGTTCAGATGGAGCTTCTGCGTCCGAGGGTTCTTTGCAAAGTGCTTGCTCAGCAGGGCGGCAATGTCGTCCGATTCCTTTGAGATGGAGCCGGTGACCTGGACGATGGTCGACATGTACTCCTCAGGCACGTTGCGGTACTTTTGAGCGAGCTCCTGGGCGTCCTTCTTTGCTGCTTCGTCCTGGGCCTCGATACCTTGAGCGATGTACTGGTCCAGGATCTCAACTGCTGTTTCGCCGCTTGCACAGCGCTTGTTGTAGAAAATGCCAGAGACGTAGCCGAATGGCAGATCGAGCCGGTCCGCAAGATACGCGATCTCATTCTGGCCTGTTTCGGTTGTGAGTTACTATTTCAAGACGGCATGATGGGAGAAGAGTCTTACGTTTCGTCTCCTTCAGGTCTCCGGGTGTGCTAGACGACGGCGTATTGTCGACCGAAGGTTTCTTCCCCTTCTTTCTGTTCTTTTTCTTCTTCCCGGCATTCGCCTCTGGCTGGAAGAAGCCGTCAACTCCCTTCTGCTCTTGGCCTGTTGACTTGAGGTACTGAATGTTGAGGAGATCGTCAAGTGCAGTCTGGAAGTCTCCATTTGCCTTTTTCAAGGAATGCTTGATGTCGAATTCCTTGAGCTCAAAGAACATGCCCTTCAGGAGGAGCATCTTGCTCTCTTCGCTGTCGTCATTGAAGGACGTGAGCCGCGGGACGGAGTACGCCGCGCTTGCGGTTGACGAAGTATTGTCGCTGACAGAAGTGTCGGTATCTCTCGCGCGAGAGGCTTGCTGGCTGCCTGTCTCGGTGGTGCTTGTCTCTTCATTTGGGTCTTCGACCACACCAGAGATACCGCTGGGGTTGAACCCAGTTGCTTCCTCTACAGTGACATCTTGAGCCAGGCCATCAAGGATAGCCTTGGCCGCTTCGTATTCGGATGGTTGCTTGAGATCGTGATCGCTAGCAATAGCGACTACGAGAGCCTCATCCAGAAGCGAGCGGAAAGATTCCTGTTAACCCAGGGGTTAGTACTAATACATCACAGAACTCGGTCACTGCTGGGGATCGTGGTTTGAGGAACGCGCCTGGCGCTGGCAACGCGTTCAGTGAGCTACAGACGGTTCTCTTCTACTACAACCGGTGACTCTGTATCCTGCATCTCACTTGACCAGGTTGCCTCGCGCTAGATCGCAGTACATATCGTAATAATAAACAAGGCTGTAGACTACATACCACCAGCTTCTGGACAAGTTCTTCTGAGGTTTTGTTGGGCATGGAGGTGGGATAGAGTGGGGTTGAAGATAAGCAGTTCCAGAATAGAGCATGATATACGTAAAGGATTCCACAGGAAATGTTGTTCGTGTCGTCGACACCAGTTCTCGTCTCTTCGCTCGTGGGATGTTGAAAGAAGAGTTGGGTTGGTTTGAATGACGCATAGCCCAGAGTCATGGCCTTTTTCCCAACTCGCAGCCCAGTTTGTGGAACCGTGTAACGAAGCTGAGCCAGTCAGATCACGTGTCTTTTATAGATGCTTATTTACCCGGATAGGTAGGTAGGTCAACTGTATGTAGCGACGATTCTATACACACGCATATACTTGTATGCTCACAATAGCTGATTGTTGATTGTCATAAAGCATGGCCCCCAAGTAGATGCGCTTGGCTAGAATAGGCCGTGAGGTCTGAGACATGCTTAAAGAACGAGCGCTTTTGCTGTGTTGCTAGCCCAAGTTTGGTGATGTGCGTTAGGAAGAGTAGAAAGCAGAGTGCAGATTGTTGAGGTTCTATTGAGAAAAACTTGTGTCTTGCTGTTCATGTTTTCAACGTCTATGCGTGAATCAAGCTTCCATGTCAATCGAAAGCCACGCATGGAAGAATGTCTAACGTTAATTTGGGCGCTCATGTTGCATTGGAGGCTATCCAGGGCGGGAATTGGTTGGAGAAGCCACCCAACAAACCGAAAGCTTAATTACATTGTACAGTAGCAGTTGCCATGGAACCTGGAAGTGAAGCTCTTTTCACACCGACTTCTACTTCAATAAGCTAACTCATTACTGTACCCAGGTAGGCAGCTCTCACTCTTATTTGATGATTCATGACGGAAGGCTCACGCGATCCCCCAGCAACCCCAGCCTTTCGGAGCGCATCAGCCACCGAGTCATGCCTCATCTGGCGAATCACGGGCCGCTCCTCCCCCAGGAACCAATGACGCAGGTGACCTGGAACGCCCGCCGCCGGGGCTTGGCCAAGCTTGTACCTACCGTACCGTCCTCCGAGCTCCCGCCGCCTGAGTCGATACGGTACGACGACATCACCATACCTTACGTTTATTACCGTCATTTAGCTTTGTCTCTCCGCTCGGCGCGCGTCGACCTCGGAGCTTGTTTAAATCGATCACTTCCTTCACCTCCTACATCTTCCATCGCATGCCTACGATTGCCTCCGCAGCATCTTATACCCTGTCATCGTACCTTCGTTGCATCGTATAGTCGATCAAGAGATATCCACATCGATACCCGATCGCGACCGACCGACCCCATCTTCCGCTCGGTCACCGCCGTGCGCGGCCCCGTCATCTCGAGATGCATCAACGCATCCTCCCTCAGCTAGGAGCTGCGGCCGGCCTCTTGGTCGGGCTGGGCCTCGCTGAGCCATATACTCCGAAACACGAAGCTGGACGTTGCGCGTTCCGCGGCCATTGCGGCAAGCAGAGCCTCTTTGGCAAAGAGCTCCCATGCGTCGACAACGATGTAGCTCAAGACCCCGAAGAGGAGCTTCGCAACGAGCTTGTCGAGCTCTGCGGCGAGAAATGGAGGACTGGACCTGTATGCTGTAACCTGGAACAAGTGAGCACAACCTCATCTCGATACCAAGTCGTCATGCTAACATCGCACTTAGGTCCAATCACTCAAGTCCGAACTCGACACACCAGCCACCATCGTCGGATCCTGTCCCGCCTGCCAGGAAAACTTCTTCAACCTATTCTGTACCTTTACCTGTTCTCCCGATCAATCATTGTTCATCAACGTCACCGATTCGGCCACCAAGAATGGCAAGCACCTCGTGACGGAGCTCGACCAGCTCGTGTCCGAGGAATATGGCTCTGGCTTCTATGACAGCTGCAAGGAGGTCAAGTTTGGCGGCGCCAATAGCAGGGCCATGGACTTGATTGGCGGCGGCGCCAAGAACTATACCCAGATGCTCAAGTTCCTCGGTGACAAGAAGCCTTTTGTTGGCTCTCCCTTCCAGATCAACTACCCCACAGAGTATAGCGACCCAGAGATACACCCTTTGGATATGAAGCCAAAGAAGTGCAACGACGAAGACCCCGACTATCGCTGCGTCTGTGTTGACTGCCCCGAGGTGTGTCCGGAGCTCCCGGCTGTTAAGGACTCCAAGTCTTGTCACGTGGGCCTTCTGCCTTGCCTGTCATTCGCATCTATCTTTATCTACAGCGTCCTTTTGTTTGCTCTACTTGCGTCGGTCTTTGGCCACGTCGCCTGGAAGAGATACGCGCAACGGCAAGTTGAGAGGACGCGTTTGTTGCATGAATCTTCGCACAGCGACGATGAGGACGAGGGCGGTCCGGTTCAGACGGAGGCTATGCGCGACCGTCCAACTAAGCGTTACTGGGTCAATGACAAATGCGACAAGGCATTTTACCAGCTTGGTCACGCTGCGGCTCGCTTCCCAGGCCTTAGTATTGGACTGAGCCTGCTGGTCGTGGCCATCCTTAGCGCTGGGTTGTTCCGCTTCGATCTCGAGAGGGAGCCTGCTCGACTCTGGGTCAGCCCGTCGTCTGCTGCCGCTCAGGAGAAGGCTTACTTTGACTCCAACTTTGGTCCCTTTTACCGGGCCGAAAAGGTGTTCCTGGTCAACGACACCAACCCCTCCGGGCCTGGCCCCGTCCTCAGCTATGAGACTGTCAAGTGGTGGATGGATGTTGAAAAGAGCATTGAGAAGCTCGAAAGTCCTACATATGGCAAGTTCCTGAAGGACTTGTGCTACAAGCCCACCGGCAATGCCTGTGTTGTTCAATCTCCTACGGCTTACTGGTACTCCAAGGGTGGACTGGACCAAAAGAAGTGGAAGGATGTTCTTCGATCATGCGCCAGGACTCCCGTGGACTGCCGACCAGAGTTTGGCCAGCCCATTGACCCCGACATGATCTTTGGCGGTTACGATGACGACGTGGTGGACGCCCGAGCCATCACGGTTACTTGGGTGGTCAACAACGCCCAAGAAGGAACCGATGCTCTCGCACGCGCCGTGGATTGGGAGAATGCCCTCCGTGACCGACTTCTTGAAGTTCAGGAGGAGGCCAAAGAGCGAGGCCTTCGCCTGTCCTTCAACACCGAGATCAGCTTGGAGCAGGAGCTTAACAAGTCAACCAACACAGACGCCAAGATCGTCGTCATCAGTTACATTGTCATGTTTGTCTACGCTTGCATGGCGCTGGGCACCCCTCTCAAGCACGTCTTTAGAAACCCCGCCGTCCTCCTAGTCGAGTCCAAGATCACGCTTGGTCTAGTTGGCATCATCATCGTCCTCATGTCGATTGCAGCATCTATTGGATTCTTTTCGTGGGTCGGTCTCAAGGCGACACTCATTATCGTCGAGGTTATTCCGTTCATCGTCCTTGCTGTGGGAGTTGACAACATCTTCCTGATTGTCCATGAGCTCGAGAGAGTCAATGTCAGCTGCCCTGATCAGATGGTCGAGGAACGAGTTGCCAGAGCTCTCGGCCGCATGGGTCCTTCCATTCTGTTCTCTGCTCTCACGGAGACGGTGGCCTTCGCGCTTGGAACAGCGGTGGGCATGCCGGCGGTCAGAAACTTTGCCGCATACGCTGCTGGTGCAGTTTTTGTCAACGCTCTGCTTCAGATGACCATGTTTGTCTCGTTCCTGTCACTTAACCAGATGCGGGTTGAGGACCACCGTTGCGAGCTGTGGCCATGCTGGCAGATCACTAAGGCTAGGATCCATCTCAATGGCGGCAACGGCTTCGCTCAAGGGGCTAGCCGTGGGTCTGATATGGCTGAAGAGAGCTTGCTCCAGGTCTTCATCAAGAACACATATGCCCCTCGACTTCTCGGAAAGAAGGTCAAGCTTGTTGTTGTCACCATCTTCCTTGGCCTGTTCGCAGCTGGGCTCGCTCTTTTGCCACAAATCCAGCTCGGTCTTGACCAGCGAGTTGCCATTCCCGACGGTTCTTATCTGATCCCCTATTTCAATGACCTGTATGACTACCTCGAGACAGGTCCTCCTGTGTACTTTGTGGCGCGTGGAGTGGATATCTCCAAGCGTGAGCAGCAACAAGAGGTCTGTTCGAGGTTCACCACCTGCCAGGACCTCTCTCTCACCAACACTCTCGAGCTTGAGCGTCAGAGATCAGACATCTCTTACATCTCGGCACCAACCGCGAGCTGGTTTGACGACTTCTTCCGTTGGTTGAACCCAGTGTATGAGAAGTGCTGCGTGGAGCATGGCCAGACGTGCTTCGGTGATCGCAAGCCAGCATGGAACACCACGCTCTATGGAATGCCCGAAGACGAAGAGTTTGTTCATTATCTCAAGAAGTTCCTGTCGAGCCCGACCATTGATGATTGCCCACTTGCTGGACAAGCACCATACGGCCAGGCTGTGGTGATCAACGAGGCGGGAGCGGTGACGGCCAGCCACTTCAGGACGGCTCACACCCCTCTGCGAAGCCAGAATGACTTTATCGGTGCCTACACTTCAGCACGCCGCATCGCTTCAGATATCGGAGAGAGAACTGGCGCCGACGTGTTCCCGTACAGCGTCTTTTACATCTTCTTCGACCAGTACCTCAGCATCGTGCCCTTGACGGCGGGTCTCTTGTGTGCTGCGGTCGGCATCATCTTTATCGTAGCATCTGTGCTCCTGGGTTCGCTGCTCACGGCACTGGTGGTCTCGCTCACAGTTGTGATGAGCGTCGTGGATATCATGGGTGCCATGGCAGTGTTCGGTGTGTCTCTCAATGCTGTTTCGCTGGTGAATCTCATCATCTGCGTTGGAATCTCGGTCGAGTTCTGCGCGCACATTGCGAGGGCGTTCATGTTCCCTTCACGAACGGTGATGGAGGGCAACAGCAATTCGTTCCGTGGCCGTGATGCCCGAGCCTGGACGGCCCTTGTTAACGTTGGTGGCTCTGTCTTTTCGGGCATCACTGTCACCAAGCTCCTGGGCGTGTGTGTTCTTGCCTTTACCCGATCAAAGATCTTTGAGATCTACTACTTCCGAGTCTGGCTTGCCCTAGTGGTCTTTGCCGCTCTTCACGCCTTGGTCTTCCTCCCAGTCGCACTCAGTATCGCTGGTGGTCAGGGATACGTTGACCCAGAGAGCGAGGGAACGGCAGCCCAAGATCTGACGGATAGAAGATGGCGAGCTATTAGGATTAACGACAATAGTGACTCAGATGATGAGTATTAGAACTACTAGCGATGGTCCGTACTCAGGTTGTTCACACCTGGGGGAGGAAGGTCGACCCGTGAATCGGACGAAGAAGAGGGCTCGAATTCAAACAGCGCATTATCCACGATATCGGAAGAAGGATCGGGAGGAGATGAAGGTAACAGGGAGAGAACAAGGAATGAAGCGGAAGCATCAACAGCGTCAGCGAGGATCACACCAGAATCGGTCGTTACGGAGGAGGCTCCTATGCTAGGGGCCTCTGGATCGAGGAGTAATGCGCGGAGCTACGGCACAATGAACAAGATTTCACTACTCCCGCCCTTCGAGATGAGCAAGAGCCTGGATGGCTATTTGGAGTCCTTTGTGAAACAACGGCTCGGCCCGCTTCAAGGAACATTCGAAGGTCTGGACGGCATCGACATTGGAAAGAGAAGGCTAGGCGCCCAGGCAGCCCTGGAAGAATACCACAGAGGCCTTGCCGAACATCATACTCTGGTGCAGAAACCTAGACTCCTCATCAGGACAAAGTCAGACTCGGAGTTGCTCTCATATGCCCGGAGCCGAAATTTGACGGCGTTGATGATGGGCCCTCAAGCTGGTGTTGATCGTCAAGAGGCAAAGTCTGTGAGCACTCGCACGGGAGTTGAAGCTTCAACCAACAGGATCGAAGGAGATGCATCTTGAGCAGACGATTTGCGTGAAGGTTCAAGACATGACGGGACAGACTGGTGCGGCAATGATGTGTCTTGGAGATTGGGTTCTTGAAGTTGGTATGGTTTCAAATACGGCGCTTTGGTTGGGAGCTGGGGATTTTTCAATATTAGACAGCGACGGAAGCGACAAGCTTCGTAATTTTCTTTGATAGCGAATATCAAGGTGTTTGGTTATCCAAGTCGCCAATTGTTGAGCTGTGATACTCCCTTGTTCGAGGAGTGATGTTAAGATGATAGTGAAAAGGTTTCAAGGTTGCCTGGGAGTTTGTCCACAGGGTTTCTATGGAGGATTGCCTAAGTCAGGTCGGTTTGGAATGAGCTGATGGCCGTGAGGACTGGTCAATTGCCTATTGTCGGGTGTAACGATGGCTGAAGTGGTGTTGGGAGCGTTGCCGGTGTTGGGCCTGTCCTTGTCCTTGTTTTTCTTGGATCGTTTGTGGGGTTCGTCGGTGAGATCCGGGGTTGGTTCTCCTGTTGTCCTTGGTCTTGTCCGCCTACTGTCACTCGAAGTCCCAAAGGTCTTGAGCCCGTCGGAAGGTTGGGTGGCCGGTTGGCTCGGAGTAGATGTATCCAAGGCTCGTAAGGGGGGATTGGGCGAGATTTGACTGAGAAGGGCACCGTCCTTCTTAAGCATGTGGGCATTCTTGTTCTCGATTCATGTACTGGGGCCGGTCTTGCTCATTATAGAGTCCCTTTAGTCCGAGCCAAGTGTGGTTGATGACTTGCTCGTCACTTTAGCAGCCAAGTTCATGTGCAAAGTTCGACCATCAACCAGAGTCACTTTGAAGCATGTTTGAAAGAAGAGACAAAACTCATGTTTGATTCGAAAAAGGATTAAGTGATGACCGAAACTCCCCAGTCCATATGCCCATTCCCGCTTCCATGGCGGTGGCATCATGCCATATTCTCATTCTTCCCTTTACCCACCTCAGTTCACCTTCTTTTTGGCTCGCCTCGTCGAGCCCTACTGACTATGACGGCCACGACCACGAGGCTGCCCACCCCTCAGGTACATAAGGACCGGTAGGTCGTTGGCTGGGGCTCTCTGTCCCGGGAGGAATGGTGCTCGGCAGGGGCCGGCAGTACGGCGGGATACGCTCGTCATAGCTGGGACTGAAGTACCCGCAGTGCTCCGAGTTCCAGGCCGCCAGCCTCTCTTCGACGGTGGAGGAGGCGGTGGGCTGTTTTTTTTTGCTGTAAGCTCTTGGTGTTCCTGAAGTGCTGGGTTGGCGAAGTGGACTTACTGGAGGCGAGAAGTAGCGGAGCTCTTGGATCCTTAGCTCCTTGAACTTGGCAAGGAACGAGAGGGAGAGGCTGTCCTCGATCCCGAGATTCTTGAGCTTGGTCAAGATCTCTTCGTCAGACCCGCATCCCGAGTCTGCCACCTGGCGTTGTTGTTGTTGTTGGTGCTCCTGCATCTGCGGCTGCAGCGGCTGAGCAGTGGTCTTTTCGGGGGATGACTTGGCCGACATGGTGGTTTGTTTGGATGAGGAGGTTAAGAAGTCGGAAGAGGAGTGAACGAGAAGCTCAAGTATGAGTGAGGGAAGTAGCAAGAGCAAGAAGCTGAAGACTGTGTCTTGGTTGTTGCTGTTCTTGTGTGGATGTGGATGAGAAGATGATGCAGGGGAGAAGAGGGGGAAGAGAAGATGGGTTTATATGGACCAAGGAGAACAAACAGGCTAAATAATACGGATGTTATTGTAAACAAACGGAAGGCAAAGTGAGGTTTACTCTGATTGTACCTTTTTTGACCTTGACCTCACATTCAACTCAAATTTGCCCCGTTTTGGAACTGTCACTGCCAACGAAGTGAAACTTTGACCCAACAGAAGCTTGATGGGAATGACTAGATAGGGATAATAGCTAGAACACTCATTTGTGTGCACATGATCTAAGCAGGAGGCAGAAACGACGCAAACAACCCCCCCTGGATCGCTGCGTACATGGTGATGAAGACGACGACACTGTAGCCCACACTTTGTCTCTTCTCGTCCATTAGGCATGAGGCTACCCACCAGTACCATGCTGGGTAGCCAGACGACAGGCGGCTGATGATCTGGACGTGGTAGTTGGTGATGGCCAAGACGGCAAGCAGAGTCTGCATGCCCGCCAGCGTGCGCACCAGCACTCGACCCTGCGAGTCTGTAGCTCTGAGGTTTAGGTTCGATTCGCCCGTTAGCTCGGTGCCAGACTTTATGAGCACCGTGAGCATGGGGGCTGCGAGGAGGAATAGGGGGATCTGGTTGGGAGTCCAATACTTGAGGAAACCAACGTCCCTGTCCAACCGTTAGGAACGATACAACAACGAGAGTATAGAAACCTACCAATATTCTTCTTGGACAAATGTGTAAATGCTCGGCATAAGACGCACACACCAAGGCCGCAGCTCCCCTTCCACGTTGCAATATCTCATCCAAGCAATCACCTGCGGCGCAACAAACCCGACCGCGACGAGAAGACCTCCGATCACAGGCGCAACGAGTCTCAGAACCTTGGAGATGCTGAAGCCGTTGGTGAGCGCCAGCAAGCACTTGATAGCCTCAACAGCAAATAGGATGCCGCCAAAGAGCCCGTTGCTCCGAAAGGTAGCTGCGATGCCGTATGCCAGACCGGCTCCCACCACGGCAACGTTTCGTCGGAGAGAGTCGGGGCCGTTCTTGAAGCCGATGGCAAAGAGGAGGTTTCCAATGAATGAGAGACACGAAAAGGTGCTCTCGGCGTAGGGAGCAGACAAGAACAGTCCCGCCGGGGAGAGGATATGCACAGCAGCCGCCAGGAACGCGAGCCTCCGGTTCCCAAAGAGAACGACTGTGAGTTGATACAGCGCCAGCACGGCAACGAGATGCGAGACGTGAGATACAGCAACAGCGATGGTAGCCTCCAAGGCATCGACACCTAGAAGATGCCTCACACCGCGCACAACGACCGGCAGCCCAACACCAAAAGCCCACTCCTGCTCATAAACCTTTCCGACACGCGCATCGTGCATGAAATACAGAGCATCCCACCTCGTCAAGCGCGCAGCGAGTGATGCGTGCCCTGGCGCCGTATCCTCGTGCACAGCCTCGAAGAACAGCGACGTCGACGTGTCGTAGTCTGGGCCGACGGACGCGCCGACGGCTATGGAGAGGAGGAGGGCCTTCCAGCCGGCAAATGCGGCTGTCAGGGTGAGGATTGGGTGGGAGGCATGATCGAGGAGGTTCATCTTTTTTGGTGGTGGTGATGATGGAGGGTTTACGTGGGGTTCTTGACACGTCGCGAGTGAGAGGGTGGTTTGTCTCGCCAATGCCTGATCAACAATCAATGGGTAGATCAATTTACATGGGAAATTTTAAAATAAATTGCAATTATAATTATTTGTTCATGTATATTTGTTATTTCCTCATGTATCAATCTTTGTAGGTCATGGTTTTGTCATGTTGGTCTGCTCATGGTATGTTGTCTTGACCTATAAGCGCTGGACCTCTCATTGTCCAACTTGGCTCATACAATCCTTCAACCCGAATTACTTCAAGATACAAGTTCTACGAGCAGACATCATCACGTGGCACGAATCTTGACAGGATACGATATAGTAGTGTATGGCTATTACTCTGGTTGTATACTGTTCAGCAATTACCTCGAGAATGTTGTACTAATGCATCATCAGACGCTTCACATCAATCAATCGACAGTCATGACTTCAGACGACAACACACCACAAACCAACCCCTCACGCCTTCAACCAGGCCAATTTCCCCCTCCGATAATCCTCCCTCCCCTCTCCTCCCACAAACTCACAATCATCATCCTTCACGGCCGAGGCTTCAACGCCCAAAAGTTCCACGGCCCCCTCCTCTCCGTCTCTGCAGCGCCCTCAACCACCCTCCGAGAGTCTCTCTCCCACGCCCGCCTCGTCTTCCCCACGGCGCCGCTCGCCCGGGCGACAAAGTACCGTCGATCTCTCATCCATCAGTGGTACGAGGGCACCGGCGACTGGGAGCCCGAGGCGCGCGGTGGGATGCGTCCCAGCGTGGAGCATATACACGGAATATTGAGGCATGAGATTGACAAGCTGGGAGGTGACTCTCGAAAAGTCGTGCTGATGGGCTTCAGTCAAGGCGGCGCCATGGCCTTGGTGAGTTCGTTGCTCTGGGAGGGAGACCCGTTAGGTGCCGTTGTTGTGATGAGCGGCTTTATGCCATTGGCTGATGCCATGATGGACATGTTGGACGACGATGCCAAGTCTGAGGGATCGGTAGATGACTTGTTTGAAAGAGACCCCGAGGAGGAAGAGACAACGCCTCTACAACGTGCCATCGGCGAGCTAAGGCTAGAAGCTGAACTTGATCCTGCACCGCCAACAGCTTCACATCCCTTCTTGTCTACCCCTGTATTCATGGGCCATGGCCAAAAGGATAAAGACGTGGAATATCACCATGGACGGCGAGCTGTCGAGCTTCTGGAGCGAATGAGAGTGTCAGTCGAGTTTGGTACCTACCCAGATCTGGCTCATTGGTACAACTCCGACATGTTGCGAGATATAGTCCGGTTCCTCGACAAGCATCTGGGGCTGTGAATACCCATATTCATTTTTCGAAACAAAGAACTAGCACATGAGCATCTCTAATAAATCATAACATCATGTCATTTTTCTCCTTATGGAGTCATTCTATATCTCACAGCGGCATCCCGCATTTTTTCAACCACATCTTAAATCTTCTCACCGTCAAGGATAACTCTAGCCTCCTCCGAAGTCCACCAGCTCACACCCTTCTCGCCAGGGTAGCCGTACCGATCCATGCTCTCGGGCTTCATCTCGACACTGTATCCCGGCTCCGTGGGGGTGGTGTAGTATCCATCCTTGATGACTGAAGGGTGCAGGAAGTGCTCGTGCAGGTGGTCCACGTACTCGAGCACCGACAACTTGCCAGAGACAACGACGTAGTCGATGGTGCTCAGGTGCTGGGTATACTCGGGGAGGCCGACACCGCCAGAGTGCGGCACGATGGGCACCTTGAACTTCTTGGCCATGAGAAGCACCGCCAAGACCTCGTTGACGCCGCCCATGCGGCAGGCGTCGATCTGGCACACATCAATGGCGCCAGTCTGGAGAAGCTGCTTGAAGATGACACGGTTCTGGCACATCTCTCCCGTAGCAACACCAATGCCGTAAGGCTTGAGGGCGTCCCGAACAGCCTTGTGGCCGAGGACATCATCAGGCGAAGTAGGCTCCTCGATAAACCACGGCTTGAAGTCGGCGAGCTGCTTCATGTAGTCGATGGCCTCGGGGACAGACCACACCTGGTTGGCGTCCGTCATGAGGACGTTGCCGCGGTCATAGCCAATGACCTCGCGAGCAATGCCCAGACGCTTGCGGTCTCGCTCAATGTCACCACCAACCTTGACCTTGAAGTGGCGGTATCCTGCGTTGAGGGTCTCCTGGAGCAGGGACTTCATCTTGTCCTCACCATAGCCAAGCCAGCCCGCACTCGTCGTGTAGGCAGGCACAGCTCTGCTGTTGAGCGCCTCCTCCAGACGCTGAGGCTTGGTGGCCTCCTGCTCTTTGAGCATCGCCACAGCCTCCTCAGGGGTGATGGCATCGGTGATGTAGCGGAAGTCGATGCAGCTGACAAACTCCTCGGGGCTCATGTCGGCGACGATGCGCCAGACGGGCTTGTTGAGGGTCTTGGCCCACAGGTCCCAGACGGCGTTAACGACGGCGCCGAGGGCGAGGTGGATGACACCCTTCTCGGGGCCGATCCATCGGAGCTGGCTGTCGTTGACGAGGTAGCGCCATGTTTTGCCCCAGTTTGACACGAGGGAGGAGAGGGTCTTGCCCTTGAGGCGCTCGGCGACGTGGTTGATGGCTGCGCAGACAATGTCGTTTCCGCGGCCGATGGTGAAGGTCTGAGAGTGTCAGCTATGTCTGCCGTGACTGAGGATCTCCTTTTCACAAACCATTCCATGGCCGGTGTATTGTGAGTCGGTCTCGAGGATGCAGTAGGCGGATGAGTAGTTGCCAGCGGCGTTCATGGCATCTGAGCCAGTTCCGTCGAGAGAAGTGGGGAACCGAACATCGCGGGTCCTCCAGCCGGTAATGGTGATCTCAGCCATGATTGCTATTCTATCGAGTCGTAGTTGTAGTCTGTTGTCAATGCAAGGTAAAGAGCTCGAGGTGAAGCTCAGTGACGAAGCATGAGCTAAGGTGGGGTGAGCTCCGAACGCGGGGGAGGGGTTGAGCTGTGGTCAGAGAGCTGCAGCAGCAAGATGCTGGACCAAGTATCACGATGGAAAAGCCGAGATGAGAGTTGGGAGGTGATAATATGTTCAATTGAGCCAGGTAGACCCCAAGGCTGGGCGCGTCATGCTTTATACCCTCCCCTCCGTCTTCATCCCCAGAGCTCATGAGACGGCGCATCGTCGACATGTGGGGAAGAAGAGCGTCAAGGTGCCATGACGGAGTGTTTTCCGGCTTCTTATTGATGGATAAATCAGTTTCCGCCCATTTAACCCCCATGGGATGAGTCTGCTAAAGATCAGTCTGTCATGAGTAGAGATGGGGCGGTTACCGGCAAGCTCTCGCTGTTCGGAGATGCACAAGACCTCTCAGGGTTGGTTGCTGAGGTTTGGAGAGCGGCACTGAGATGCCGGGGTTGGGGGTGGCTTTGGGGGATGATGTTAGTGCTGTAGCAGAAGGAACTTGCGAAATGACTGAGGACCGCGTTAATTGGGAGCAATGACTCGACGGTGCAAGTATCGTGAGGTGACGGCGCAACGCCTCAAACCCCCGCAACTGTCCCGCCGCCCCCGCGCATAGATGCTGTCCCCATTTGGCAGCATCACGTTCCCCCCGCGGGAGGAGTTAGATCCGCAATCGGATATCCAGAGAGCCCAGGTTCGGAAAAGTGATTGGATCAAAGGTAAGGCTGAGTTTGAGGATTGTGGTTGCGTCGAGAACCCGTCTGTTGCCGTCTTGTGCGGCGCATTTGATGGTTCTGTACTGTAACCCCACCAAGATGGGAGGAGTTGCCCCTCATTTCATCTGGCACTGAGGAGGGGCAGTACAGTACTGAATACAGCATTTACACAGTACATTAGCACTGTGACTACCTCTTTCTCGAGCCGAGGCATCAGTCAGTGGCTTTCGTCCGTCGACCAGTAACATGGCCAAGGTTTCTCAGCAAGGAATTGATGACTCCAAACATTGCTTTTTCGTGATTTCGTTACTATAACAAGTTGTTTGTTTATTGACAATAAAACCTTAAAGAAACCAAGACGTCAAAGAAAGAATGCACGTGCCGATAAAAGCTTTGATCGGGACCTGACATCTAACCCTCCACCAACTCAACCTCGACATGGACGCCTCCTCATCAGAGACCACCACCACACCAGAGGCCGGCCAACACCGACGCGTCAAGACCGCATCGAGCAAGAAACGAGACGATGGATCAAATGGGATGGGATGGATCCCTCACGGACACGTCGGCTGAGGGTGGGTGACGTTTGGTGGGCTGCTTGCTTGCTTTTTAACTGTTCATCTCAAGGGTCCTCCCAGGTCCCGCTGTTGCACATGACATCAGCCAACCCAGCCCAACCTACGGATACACGTCCACCAACCCACGCGACGCGCAGAAAAAAAAAAGAGCCTGGCCCGGAATCAAGTCAGGAAACTAAACAATGTTTAGTGTGGACGGGCTAGAGCGCAGCGGCCTCGGACTGATGGACTAGTCCTCACCGCCAAGCAGGGTGTCATTATGTGCCTTCTCATCAAATTCTGGAACAAGGACCACCCCTCGCCCTCGCAGCGCAGCCTTTCGTGATCCTCAGACTCTGACTCTTACCCGGACTTGAGCGTCGCGTTACCCGCCGATTCTTGATTGATTCTTGATTTCTCAACAGACCAACATCAAGTTCAGCAGCGCCGATCTAGTACTCGATCGGGAAGAGCGCACCTGGGCACCCCGGTCTTCCTAGGTCTTCCAACTTGCAACTTGGCGATGCATCCCTGTCCGTCAACGCTCTCCAGCCACCAAGACGGTGGAAAACCACTGGGGCTCTCGTAGCCCTTGACCCATGACGTGGGGATTTCGTCCTCCTCGTGGCTGCGTCGATTGGGCTTCCCACGGCACCGACGCGCCTCTCCCTGCAGGCCAAAGCCACTATCCAGCTGGTGCCCGCTTCTCGGGTGACGGGCCCATCTCTGGAGGATGGAAGCGGTAAGGGCTCTGCAATTACCGAGTACTCAACACTCGGCCCTGCGGTGCCCTGGCTTGTCTGCCCTGCACTGTACGGCATGGATACATAACAGTCGCAAGCGACCCGTTCTTGTTTCTTGCTGCACCTTGCTTTTTCCCTCCCGTCATAAACTCCTTGGTCCTCAGTTCCTGCCTGTGATTCTCATGGCTGCAATACCCGAGTGTCTCGTCAACTTGATCAACGTCGATTCATCCACTCGGCCACAACCAACACACAACAACTCTTACCCACCAAGAACCACTTCAACCACGATCCATTGCTACCACCTCGCCTCACGCCCAATGCGATATAGCTGAAACCGAACTGTCTGCGACTTTTAGAATTATACAAAGCAACCATGGAGAACACCCTCACCAGGAGCCAGAGCCTGAAGCCACCGAGGCGCAAGCTTCAAAAATCGGATCCCAGACTCAAGTCCAAGCGTGGCTCTACCGAGTCCGGCCACAGCCTCGACGGTTCCCTGTACTCGCCATCGCATCGCCGTGTGTCGAACGGCGCTCCCGACCTGAGCGATGCCAAGTGGAATCACTACCTTCGCCCCGAGACCGTGGTTGATCCATGGTTCTCAGAGCCGGAAATGCCGCCCGAGCCGCGGGGATTCTTCAGAGAGCCGAGAGTATCGCGGGCTTCTTCTCAGCGCCAGATCCCCGAGTTCTCGCACCTCACAATCCAGGACCCGGAGAGGCGGCCCTCGCTTGACAATTCGTCCATTTCTTCGCCAGCATCATCAGCCTCGACAACATCCACCATGCGACGACAAGCCAAGACGCCCGTCTTCAAAATTGGACAGCTGGAGCAGCACGCTCTGGCACGGAAGGGATTGGATGTGCCGGACAAGACAACGAGTGTCGACCTCATCGCTGATCAGTATCGGGAGCTCCTTGAATCCAGGGACGGCCACTCCGAGCATTCATTCGGCCACTCTTCCTTCGACACTCACTCATTTGACCACCACTCATTCGTCCACTTTGAAGAGCCCGGTCTAGTGCCGCACGATACTCTTCAGGTACCTCGCAGCGATCCGTGGAGATTAAGCCCGTCATCTTCACGCACCAACTCGCCTGCTCCGATAGCCCCCCTTCGCCAGTCGAAACTACGGACTCCATCTGCCGCCACTCGAGACACCAACCTTGCGGCGTTTGAGGGGGATACTATTTACTTCAAGCCTTACTCGTTCTCTCCCCCGCCTTCTCCCGACCAGACTCCCACTTTCCGATCAGCAACCCCCTCGAGTCACTCATTCCAGGAGAATGTCAGCCTGCAGATCGCTCTCGATCTGCTCACCAGGGAGCTCTCCTCGGTTGTCGCAGGTCGGCCGCAGCACAATGGCCGAGACACGGCAGCGCTGCAAATCTGGGTCATGATCGAAGCGTACGAGAGGCTACGGGATCAGGTCACGAGAATCGAATCACCAAACGGACGGTGCGAGAAGGTCGGGGCCATGTTTGACTGTTGGTTGGCTGCTCTGTACTCGATCCATTCCTCACTGACAGGTGGGACACTGCCGAACCCGCAAGAGTATGCAGGGCTAGAGGAGGAGGTGGATTAGGTCTTGAGACATGGGCTCATGTGATGCAGTGCCTTGATGGATTAACGTGCTTGGCGTATTTTGGAAAGACGGGGTTGGCGTTCTATTCTTTTGGGTGTGGTCAATGGGTTGGGTTGGGAACTGGCGGGGGCATGAAGCGGTCTGGACGGAAACGGCTGCATATGGGATCGGATCGGATTGGACTGGATTTGGATTTGGATACCTAGTTAGATACCTAGAGGGAATTTCTTTCTCGAGCAAATTGATATTTGACATTTACACGCATCTGCCGATCGTATCGTGTCGTTCTCGAGATCAGTGGTGCTTTTGCAGTGGAGAAGATGATGCTAGGCACTGCCACATCCTTCGATTTTATCGGACGATCGTGCCAACAGAATGAGGGATAAAAATAGGGCTGCTGCGTATCGTGACCGTGATGATCCAGTCTCGAAAAAGATCGGGTGCATCCGATGTCAAAAAGACCATGGTCGTTCGTTCCATGTAGATGAGGGCTTTAACTGCAGATGAATGTGACCCTGCATGTGCATGGTTTTGGGCCGCTTTGATGCTTGATCAAAAAAGGCCTTGGGGCGGCAGCAGGCGGGTCTAGATCTGATGTTTTTTTTGTTCGCCTTGATCTTATCATGTCCCTTGTTCGTTGACCCATGTCTCATCTGCCATGACGTAGAGAGGTTCGTGTTGTTGGTAAACAGTTGGTTTGCGCGTGTTGAAGTCGAGCTGAGGCGATACTGCTTCTGCTTGGCCTGTAGATGTCCAAGATTCCTACCGAATATTATGATGATTAGATATGATTTATGAATAATATATTCCATAGTTTTAGTTGAATATCCTGTAGTATAGCACATGCCTTGTCTAATGTTTAATGGTCGTCCTAGACGCCCCACTCTAGCTCGACCTCGACTCTTCAACTCCGTGAATTTGGTAGAGTCAACAAGCCACGTCAAGCGCGAATACAAGGCACTGCCAGCTCAAAAACCTCGTCGCGAAATCTGTAGAGGTTCAACAGCCATGGACGACGACTACGGAGCAGACGAGGAACTCCTGGCCGCTATGGCCGCTGCAGATCCAACACCCATCCCACGCAGGCCCGTCCAACAACCCACGCCGAACAAGATCCAGCAGCCCACGCCCCAACGCCTCGACAAGGCGCCTCCTTCTGCCTCGGGTGCTGCTGGAAAGGTCGTCCAGCCTACGCCGCAGGCTCTGCCGCAGAAGCAGTCCGGATCGACCATCCTCGTGTCTCCGCGGCAGAGGGGGAATCCCGTCTTGACCAGCATTCGATCGATGCCGTGGGAGTTCAGTGATATCCCGGCCGACTATGTCTTGGGGTTGGGTACCTGCGCTCTATTTTTGAGGTGAGTCTTTGATCATTTGCGAATAGGATCATTCTAACAGGCCATTGCGCGACAGTCTCAAATACCATCGCCTCCATCCCGAGTACATCTACACCCGAATCCGCAACCTACAAGGCAAATACAACCTCCGCGTCCTCCTCACCATGGTCGACATTCCAAACCACGAAGCCAACCTAAAGGAGCTCTCCAAGACATCTCTCGTCAACAACGTCACCCTTGTCCTGTGCTGGTCCGCCGCCGAGGCCGCACGCTACCTGGAACTGTACAAGAGCTACGAGAACGCCAGCTTCGGCGCCATCCGTGGCCAGCAGCCCTCGAGCTACGGCGAGAAGCTCGTCGAGTTCGTCACCGTCCCGGGGAGCCTGAACAAGTCGGATGCGGTCGCCCTCGTGAGCAACTTTGGCAGCCTGAAGAACGCCGTCAACGCGGATGCCGAGCAGCTCGGCATGCTCAACGGCTGGGGCGGCATCAAGGTCAAGAGGTGGACGTCAGCGGTCGGAGAGCCCTTCAGAGTCAAGAAGGCGTCTAAAAGGGGTGCGAAAGCTACACAGCGCTCCTCAAAGCTAGATCAGGCCGTTCCGCTTTCACGCGTGCCCCTACGAGAGATGCTTTCGGCGGGCGGGCCGTCAACAGCAAAGGACACGCCGACTCCAGCAGCGAAACAATTCCAGTTTATGGATAACACGGACGATGAGGATGAAGAAGAGGTGATGCTTGCAGCTGCTATTGAAGAGTCCAAGAAGACAGCTCAGGCGGATGAGGCTAAGCGGGCGAGCCAGGCAGACAAGGACGACCAGCTTGACGGAGGTGTTGCTGCTGCATTGGCAAGGCTGCGAGAGAGTGGCTGATGACGCAGTTTCTTTCGTCCGTTTTAAAGCTTGAACGTGACAACAGCCTTTTCATCCACAACTCAGTCACTTTGGCCAAATTCAGCAGGGCCTGACTATGAGCATCACCCATCTAGTCTGCTGTGCAGACGAAACAATACGCCCAAACATGGCCTTGTCCAAAACTACCGAGACTGTAGTCAGAGTGCTCACTTCTCAACCGTCATCTGCCAACACGGACGGCTGTCCCAAAGCCTTGCTGCTCGAGAGGTCTCGGAGGGCTCAGCCCTGTCAAGTGACCACGTTGACTTGAGTACGAGCACGGCCATGAACCGAAAGTCTACCACCGTTCACGCGGGTACTTGCACAATACCTGTTGCAAAGTGAAGACATGATAGGTTTATATGTAACGGGCGGTACACAACTGGCCGTTCCCGACAAGACAGGACTCGCTCCGGAACCTCGGACGATGTATTTGGAGGGATGAAGTGTCGCTTGTGTGAGAACAGTGAACTACTTCTTGACCAGAATAAGTGATTGGTATATGATGTTTTTCGAGGGTTGAGCGAGATGCAATTAACTAATACATGTATAAATTCAGAAGAGCACTTGGCTCATGTGTTCCCTACTTATCGTTCGTCTCTCTACCGTCCCGATTTCATGTAAAGCCCACATCATTGAAGGTATTCCCGTTTTTTTCTTAGTAGGAAGGGCCGATGTCTACAGAGTTTTCAACTCAAACCATCCGGCAATCAGCAGGTGTAAGAGAAGACTGACCCAGGAAACCTTGTGCATTTGCAGCCTTGACATAAGATCCGTCCTTGCCATCCGTCTTGGAGCTTTCTCTTCTCCCCCCCCCCCTTCATGTTCGTTAACCCACAACACCATCGATAGGCGTTCAAGATGCTCCTTGCTCGAGTTCTCCCGCTGATCGTGGGCCTCGCAGACTATGCCTGCGCCCTGATCCCCAAAACCCCTAACCACGAGGAGCAGCATTACCGTTATGATTTGACTTACCAGCCCCCGCTAAAGGTCTTCGAGGAGCCTGCGTATAGGCAAGACATGGATAAAGCCGGAGCCATCGCAGAGGCCTTCCGGCACTCGTGGATGGGATACTACACCTTCGCCTTTCCAAAGGATACCCTGCACCCGTTGAGTCTCACATATGACAATGACTTGTGAGTAGTAGCGGCGGCTGGCTTCGACGCATGATGATGATGCTGATGCTGATTGTTCTTTGCTAGGAGTGGATTTGGCAGCACCGCTATCGAGTCGTTAACCACAGCCATTGTCATGGGCGAAAAGACCATCGTTGATCGCATCATCTGGTTCATCAGCAGCGCCACCTTTACCGTCACCAAACTGCTCGGCGAGGAAGTCAACGTCTACGAGGCGACTATTCGTCTCATTGGCTCAATGGTATCTGGTTCGTCTTTAACTATAGACGCAATGGATGTGTTCCCGCTTACATATTTTGACACAGGTTACGACCTCCTAAACGGCCCCTACCGAAAAAACGCCATAGTCATGAATCAGATGAAAGCCCTCTTAGACCAGGCAATCATCCTGACCGAGGCCTTGAAGGTCGCCTTTGGCTCCGACACGAGAATCCCCGCGGGGGGCATCCTCCTGACGCCCATGGTGCAGAGGTCGGGACGTCTGGCGACGACCCTCGGGGCGGCGGGAGGCATGGGCGTCGAGCTGGACGCCATCCGCCACCGGTCCGGCCTCAAGAAGCTCTGGAAGAACTTTGTCAACGGCTTCCAGGCCCTCGTCTCGCAGCCCATCCTCCACGACGAGATCATCCCGGGCCTGTTCCCGGACATGGTCAACACCAAGCAGGGCGGGTTCTTCAGCAAGCAGGGCGGCTACACGAGGAACACGGCGCCCTTCTACAGCGGCATGATGAAGCTGCGGAACCTGGATTCGAAGCGTTACGCCCGGACGGCGTTGCTGTGGGTTGAGTCGGCCGAGGCTATGATGCAGCATCTCGCTTCGGTCCCGAGGGATCATCGGAATTTGACCTTTTTGGGTGGCTACCAGGACGGACAGCATTTCCCCAGGGCAGATTTGAGTATGAAACTCCCCCGATAACACTCCCCCTTTTCGTCAAGCTAACATTGGACGGATAGCTAGCTGCTCCGCCGGCGCCATGTTCATCCTCGGCGGTGCCACCCTCAGAAAGCAGCGATACATCGACTTTGGCCTCAGGATCGCCGAGTCGTGCTGGGCCGTGGCCAGCAGCATGCCCACCGGCCTCCCCCCTCGGCAGTTCAAATGGGTCGACCTGGAGCTCACGGCCGGCACGCTGCGCAACCCCCTCCCGCCCGTCCACTTCGAGGCGCTCGCCAACAAGACGGGTTTCTGGCCGACGCAGCGCTCCTACACCCTCGAGTCGGACCTCTTCGAGACCATGTACTACGCCTACCGCATGACGGGGGATGCCAAGTGGCAGGACCGCGCGTGGGACATGTTTGTGAGCGTCAACTCGACGTGCCGCGTGACAAGCGGCTTCGTGGGCATCAGAGACGTGACGGTCAAGGACGGATCCGACATGGAAGGAAACCCGGTCAAGAACAAGGACCAGTGGATCAACAGGATGGAGGGCGAGTGGATGTCCCGGACGCTCAAGTACCTGTACCTCACCTTCGCGCCCGAGGGTCCCTGGCAGCTGCGGTGGGACGGCGACGGGGCCTTTGTCTTTTCGCACGGCGGCCACCTGATCCAGAAGCCCCGGTGGAGGAGCCTGGACGTCTCTGGGAACAGGAGGCGTCCGGAGCTGCCGGACTGGGATGAGCTCGAGGTCGATCCCGGGGCTAGCTATGAAGGCTCGGATTTTGAGGATTGAGTGGGCATATACATCTGTTTTGACAGGTTTTGTTGGTTTTTGGCTGTAGTTGTGTCTTGTTGTTTTTAGTTGCTTGATTTGAATACCTAGAGTTGTCGCCTATATTCAAAAGTAGATCTACAAAATTAGATCAAGACCGTGTTTTATGACCTTTACATATCAACAAGAAAGGTCACACCTGGTAACTACGAAGAGAATCTACCGAATGTTTCGGCCAACCTAGGTATTCTTGGTTCATCCCCTGTCTGTAATAAAGACATGGATAGCCTAGTTGCCTAACAGTTTGTCAAACGCGGTGCTGATCTCTTCATAAGGATATAGAAACTGGCAATGTGGAAGCACTGCTATCCTGCCTTTGCAATACAATGGAGCCATCCTCAGTTTGAATGACGAGTAGTCAGTCCTATACCTCATTTTCACGTCGATATAAAGCCATTCAGATACCGTAATCATCAAATTGCCAAGTAATTATTGAGTAGAGTCTCTACTAACATATATATCGTCCCATCAAGTTCACATCACGAAGCCCATCTAAGAGCCCCCCTCACGCTTGGCATACTCCTCCTCCATGGCCTCCTCGTACAGACGATCAGCCTCCTTCTCCTCCTCCGTCTTTGGCCTCGTCACGCCGGCGCCCGTGTTAGCTCCCGCGCCGGTAGCGACCTGCTCGGTCTGAGTCTGCTGCTGCTGCGGGGTCTGGTCGTCCTTGGTCGTGGACTCGGAGAAGGTTGGGAGACCCATGGTTATTGAGTAGCTGGTTTTCTTGGTGTTTGGCTTTTTCTAGACTGGTTTTCGAGATGGAATTCGATTAAAGAAGGGTACTTTGTCGATGGAGAGTAGAATTGATGTTGGAGTGTCGTTGAGGACTTCTCTTATACCTCATTGTGGCAAAGCCGAGGTATTGTGGCGAGTGCTGGGTACGTAACCAAACCCAAGTGTGGCTGGAGCTGCCAGGCAACTCTGCTCCAAGCTGGCATTTGCCACTCGTTTACAGAAAAGGTCCGTTTTACAGTAAACATTTCGCTTTGGAAGATGATGTCGTCTTTGTAAGAGGCAACCAATATGAAAACAAGGTTTCTGTTGAGACTGTCTAGGACGACAGTGGCTGTAGACGACATGATTCGTTCTCCCGTATTGCAAGTGTTGGCCTTGCTTGGCTGTAACATGACAGCATTTGCTGTATTATTCGTGCGCCCATCTTCATCTAATCTTGATAAAAAAGTGTGTTCTAGACCATCTATGACGACAACAGAACAATTACCAGCAAGCAATAATGGATCCATTGTTCAATAACATGGCCTCAACATCCCACAAAACATGAAAGCCTTGGAGTTTGCCCAACCAACGCAATTGGCCAAACAAACTCATCGGAGGCCCTTTTGAACGTGCATGTCGTGATGACCTCATCCGAGCAGATGGTGCATCAAATGGCACAGCCACTCCCGGCTAGTTAGCGCGGGACGGGGTCTCCGCTGTGACTCTGCGGCAAAGGGGTGGCTTTGTTGTGGCTTTGGTCCCCACTGCGGAAACACAAACAACGCATTTTTTTTCTGTTTGATACCCTGGATTCATTCAAACCAAGGCAATCAATGCCATGTTTTTTTCCTTTTCGTCTTGAGCTCCATTGTCGTGTGATCGGTTAGATGCAGTCATCATGTGCATCTCTCCTTGTCCAACGCAGACATCCCTCCACCACGGAGACTTTATTGAACAAGCACAGGGAGCCCCGGCCCCCATCTTTCAGGCCGTTGATGCATGCCGCGTCTGTCCATTGACCAGTAAAGGTCCATCTTGCGCTGCTCCGTAAGCGCTGCCTAGACTTGACCCATCGTACATTTTCAATCCAAACCCCCCGTGGATGCCTAGTTTTGAGGGACGCAATAAGAGCCAAAAAGGGTCTGGCTCTACGGGCTGTGACTCAAGTCGCCGTCTACTCTCATGCCCAATCAGAGGTTCCCGGCCGTAAGATGCATCCCTCCCCATGTCCTCCCCGCCTTGTAAGGCTGGAAACAGACGCCTCCTCCGGGCCTGGGTGTATCCATTCTGGCGGGCGGACTACAGTCTTATATGCATGAGATACGATCATGTACCTACATCGCCTACGTGCACAAGAGGTATAAATTCCTCACCTTTCTCTACTTGCATTTCTTTCTTCTTCTTTTCTCACAGTTCACGACATCTGCTCCTGCAGTCTTGGTTCTTTCCCTTCCCCTCTAGTCTCTGCCGTAGACTACATCTTGGGCAACCCACTCCCTCCCAGTGACGGATATCTTCAACAAAACAACACAACGTGATATCGCCACTCTTACTACTGCGTCCTGCGTCAGCTTCGTCCGTCATGGATAACACCAACGCCTCGGGTCCCGGCCTGGGAGCCTCCGACCCAACTTTCAGACCTCAAGTCCCGTTTGCTCTTCTCGACTTCCTCATCCCCGGCTTCAGCGTCTTCTCCTCTGCCATCCAGACCTACCTCGGCATTGACCTCAATATCTACATTCCCCTCCTCCTCGTCATTTCTGGAATCACCTTTGCCTGGACCTACATCAGCGACTATGCCTGGGGCATGATTGAAAAGTATCTCATGTCTGTCGTGCGCATTCGCACCGATGACGAGATCTACAACATCATCATGTCCTGGGTTGCAAGCCAGAAGTTCGCCCGAAGCTCTCGTCGCTTCATCGTCAACACAAATATCAACTCCCGAAGTTGGTTCCTCTGGCGCTGGGACGAGGACGAGGACCAGTATGAGGATGGCGACGGTGACGGCTCTCACGGCAGTGCCCCGCGCAAGAAGCCCCTCCAGTACACTCCATCGTTTGGCACCCACTTCTTCTGGTATCAAGGTCATCTTCTGTTGTTTGAGCGCCACGAGAACCGCGAGCAGTCTGGCTTCCTTGTCGTGAGCGAGCGTGAGGAAATCTCCATCTCTTGCTTCGGCCGCAACCCCCGCATCCTCAAGGAGCTCCTCATCGATGCCCGTCAGCAGTATCTCAAGAAGGACGAGAGCAAGACTTTGATCTACCGTGGTGCCTCTGGAAGCAACGGCGGTGATCCCACCTGGCAGCGCTGCATGACCCGTGCCAGCCGTCCCGTTTCCACCGTCATCCTCAACGAGAAGGTCAAGAAGGACCTCCTTGACGACGTGACCGACTACCTCAACCCAAGCACTCGCCGCTGGTACTCGAACCGTGGTATCCCCTACCGTCGCGGCTATCTTCTCTATGGTCCTCCCGGCACTGGAAAGAGTTCTCTGAGTCTCGCCCTGGCTGGATTTTTCCGAATGCGCATCTACATGGTTAGCTTGAGTTCCGCCATGGCAAATGAGGAGAACCTGGCCTCGCTCTTCGCCGATCTTCCTCGACGTTGCGTCGTCCTACTCGAGGATATCGATACCGCCGGTCTTACCCACACTCGTGAAGAGGGCAAGGAGGGCGCTACACAGGAAACTGTCGCAGCCCCTGCCGCTCCCGTTGTCCCCGGAAAGGGCGCCGCTGTTCCTCTCCTCCCTGGTCGACTCTCCCTGTCTGGTCTGCTCAACATCCTCGATGGTGTGGCCTCTCAGGAGGGCCGTGTCCTCATCATGACCACGAACCACCTTGAGAAGCTGGACAAGGCCCTCATCCGTCCTGGCCGTGTCGACATGATTGTCAAGTTTGGTCTCGCCGACGCTGACATGATTTCTTCCATCTTCCGCGCCATCTATGCTCCTTACGAAGGGGAGAACTCTTCTGAGTCCAAGTCTGAGGAACTCGATCCCGAAGCTGCCCAAAAGAAGGCTGCCCTGGATGAGAAGGAACGTCTTGAACTCACCGAGCACGTTGATGCCCTCGCCAAAAAGTTTGCTACCGCACTCCCTGAGCATGAGTTCAGTCCCGCTGAGATCCAGGGCTTGCTGCTTAAGCACAAGCGGGATCCTGAGGCTGCCATCGCGGCGGTGGACGAGTGGATAGTCGAGACTCGCAAGGAGAAGAAGCAGAAGGAGATTGATGATGCTGAGAAGAAGCGCAAGGAGGATGAGAAGGCACGCAAGGCCGAAGCCAAGAGGGTCCGCAAGGAGGAGCGTCGCAAGGCTCGCAAGAAGAAGGCCAAGGCTAAGCGTCGCAGCAACGGCGAAAGCTCTGGTTCTGATTCTTCCGATTCTGATTCTGATTCTGATTCCGAGAACGAGACCAAGAAGGACGAAGCCAAGAAGGACAAGGATGACAAGAACGAAAAGGCTGAAGAGAAGAAGCCAGAGGCTGAGGAGAAGCCCAAGGAAGAGCCCAAGAGTGAGCCCAAGAGTGAGCCCAAGAGTGAGACCAAGGAAGAGACCAAGAACGAGACCACAGAGGAGACCAAGGAGGAGACCAAGGAGGAGGCCAA
Source organism: Fusarium protoensiforme (assembly GCA_011320165.1). NCBI lineage: Eukaryota > Fungi > Ascomycota > Sordariomycetes > Hypocreales > Nectriaceae > Fusarium > Fusarium protoensiforme. Next base: position 3,436 of record JAANQP010000443.1, on the reverse strand, counting down.
GAAGGACGACAAGGAGGCTGCCACAGTCAAGAGACCCAAGGGCACCTCTGATTCTGGTTACGACACCCCAGACCAAACCTCATGATCAACTTAACGACCAGCATATCGCAGAAACGCAACTGTACGAGACATAAACGAGAACAACAATGACCACTCATGTGGTAGAGCATCATAGGCGTTGGGGTTTGTCATTTTGCGCACCAAGTGCATTAGTCAATAGTTAGAGTAGCACCTGCAACTCGTCATGCACCTTTCACTACACAACAGGGTGCAAGTTGTAATGGTCAAGTAGTCTGAATCAAACACTTACCTTGCATTGATGCGGTTTGGAATCAATCGTGCAAAGTCCCCCAAGACATGAGGTACCGGTACTGTCAAGACCTCCACTGACAATCAAGCCGCCGGCCAGAGAACACGAGGGGCAACGGGCATCCCTAGTCTCGGCAGAGAGATGCGGAAGGATTGACCCCTGGGAGATCGAAGCGATCAAGCCAATGAGCCTTGGGGCACAACCTAGGCCGGCAAGGTCAGTGCAGATTTGCTTCGACTAGATGCGCGGCTCCACGCAACAGCGGAGAGTAAGAGGGATATTCGGCATTCGACCGGAGCAGCCAAGTCGGGATCGAAAAGAACCCACGCAGCAAGACCAGCCATGAATGGTCGGACGCAAGCCGCCGTGGGAGCCGTGGGATGAGACTAATGACGTGCCGAAGCGGACAAGGGACCTGCGTGGGAGAAGAAGTTGGGCTTGCGACCATGGTACAAAGAAGCAATGCGATGCGGCTTGGAGGAGCCTCAACCCGAATAAGAGGGACCGAATAAGAGAGCGAAGAGTCGAATAAGAGAGCGAAAATCGAATAAGAGACCGAATAACGACACTAGAGGCATACGTAGTGTCTTGCGTATCTCATCCTCAGCTCTTCATGGATTCTTAAATTGCAGAGATCCTTTGGACTCTTTTCATGCCGCTCGACGCGAAGTAGCTGGGTACGGTACGTGATAGTTCGCAACACCCCCGCGGCTTATGTACGCAACGTGCCCTGCCCACCCAGGCCCCCAGGCGAGCCGGCCGGAGTTGTCGAGCGATAATCAAGCCTGATGGTGGTGCCTGGGATGCAGGATCCTGCACGTTGATTATCTTAGGTGGGATATAGCCGGGGACTAAGACGCCCAAGTGTCTCAAGTCTCGGGACGGTTGAGGCAAAAGACCTGAAGCTAGCTGCATCAGACTTAGAAGGGTCCTTGTCGACCCACGCCGAAGAACGGAATGCGGCGGTCCTCGAGTTTAGCGATTGATAATGGTGGGCAAGTTGACGTCGTCACAAGTCAGGAAATGGTCCAAAGGTCGCATCGATGAGGGACAAACCGGGAAGATGACGCTAGAGATGTGGTCATGGCGTGGGACGCAGGACAATAAATTCCTCATGGACGTGGCGAGAAGGTACTGGAGCATGGGGGTGGTGAGAACCTCGGCCGTGAACGAGTTGGTTGACTGAAGGACCATGAAATTAAGAGCACAGTCGAGTGCTTTTCATCGAAAGAGATGACATGTCAGGTCGAGCAAGATGGAACTGGTAGAGGCATGTCATGATGCTCGCCTCGACAGGGTTTCAAGATCATCTATGATAGAAACCATGATCCGACTCCGAGATTGAACCCGAGAATACCTAGATCTGGATCTGGTAGGGATATCCCAAAGAAGGAGAATGCCGACGGCACATGGAGCGAACGAAGCACAAGTGCTGAGGGAGTGGGACGCTCGTTGAGTGGTTCCCATCAGACATGAGTGCGGAACAAGGCCAATGCATGCAGTCAAAGCGAAAGGGAACAAGATGGCGTCAATATTGTTCTCGGGTACTGTTCACGACGAGGGTGTGGTGTTTCCTGGTGAACGCGAATGGCTACCGTTGATGTGAGGCTAAGCACGCAAGGGTGAGGTTGATGAAGAAGATGGAATGGTGGAGTCGTGGAGTCGTGGAAGAATGGAAAACGGGTGTGGTGACCACCTCTGAAAGGACAATGCCAGACAGGGCAAGTGCGACTGTAGGTGATGCTGGGCGATGATACGCTGTGGCCCCCGCTACAACATCTAGCCCCTGGGTACCACCCGACAGTAGCGTTAGCGGGTGGTCCCCTGAAATGGGACTAGCTCTGGCCCTGAACTCCGGTCCCTTCTGCACATCCCATCCACTCTGTGATGGATGGCGGCAGCCGGTCTCGGTGGAGTTTGGCGGGCTACTCAGCTGCCTGTGAGAGTGCAGCGTGGGATCAGATAATGAAAACTCAGAGTGGGTTGGATCACAAGCAGAGAATTTTGCGCCGAATTGGAGCAGGTACAGCTCGAGGCAGTCTTTGTACCTCTCTGAAAGAAGTACCTAACCTGTCGAGTGGCGACCGGGCATGGGAGGCAGCGCTTGGGCCGGCAGATCGGGTATCTGGAAACACCTCGGAGCAAACAAGCAGGAGTACAGGCGTCTCAACATTTACACCACCTAAGCAGACGGGATACTTACACACATCTAGCACAAGAGATTATCGTCTATATAAAGGAATCCCGTGCCTCCCCATTCTTTTACCTACCAGATAACAGCTGCATCTCACCCTCCTCTTGCATCTCCTAGAGCATCTTGCCGGCTAGAACCAACACCTTCCCCAAGTTTGATCGACCAACCAACCAGTTGTCGTGTTCGTGTTTCCAACAGCCTTCTCGCTATCCCCGTGTAAGTCCCACCAACAGCACCCAAGCCCACTCCCACCACAGACAACGAAACGTCAAGCCCACCACGTTTTTTCCCCTTCGGCGCCCACCGGTTGAGGCGTGCCCCTGACAGGAGACGGGAGGGAGGAGGCAAGAGACTCTGTCTGCGGGCTGCATGAAGTGCAGTTGCAGTGGTCATGGAGCAGACAAAGAGTCGAGCCTCGAGTGTCTTGCGAGGGCAGGTTGTGCTTCATAAACTCAGAGCACAGCATCTCGCGTAGCACACATCTACCAACCTGATCCAGGCACTCGATGCATTCGACTCAACCGGGTCAAATGATTGTCATTGTCCTGGCGGTCTGGTCATGCCGTCTCCCAGGTCGGATCCCATGCATCATGGTCACGGCCGAGGATGAAGACATTTGCCTAGCCCAATTACTGCACCCAGCCCCCCAAAATACCTCGATAGAAGCACAATTGCCAATCGTCCAGCGGCAAAGCCAAAGGGCGGTGAAAAACCTGATACCTCTGGATCTAGCTAATTTGCCCAACAATCATAGGTCACCCCTCCAAGTCCCGAAGCTTGCCTTGCCCCCCCGCCGCCTAAACATCCATCACCCCCCCAGAGGCTTGGGCTCCGTCTAGATTTCGTTTCGAGATCCAATCTCAATCTCAGTTAACAAACCCGCAATCTCGCGCCTTCTTCCGGGTCCCTCCCCCCCTTCCCTTCCCTCCTTC
>JAANQP010000441.1:0-13252 GCA_011320165.1 Fusarium protoensiforme | reverse complement strand
CCACAAAGCTTGTCCTCTCTTGACAACGTCCCCTGACGAGATGGCGATGCCTCTTGCGGCAGGGATTGTCAACCTCTGAAACGCCGGACCCTTCCCATCCCGGGTCCTGATCGACCCTGCCATGTCCCGACTTGGTCAATCTCAACGCCCCCTAGATATTTTGTCTTGGGGGGTGTGTGATTGATTGATTGTTCTGTTTGGCGTGGAGCAATAGCAGCAGCACAGGACATTGAACAGACATGAGGAAAGCTCCAAATAGGGGGCACCTATCGCATGAGATTATCGTATTCATCCATCCATTCATCCTGTATCTTTGCCTTATCGCACCACCACTGATACTGTATCAACAGCCCTCTAATTAACCCCTCCCCTAGCTTGTCGGCAGCGCCGCCGCCTCGTCTACTGCTGCAGGGCGTCAAGAAGGATTATCCTGCGGCTATTCGCTGGGCGCCTCTCTTCAGAGGAGGGGGGCTTTCACGATGCGATGCCATGCCATGGATGGAGGGGGTGCGGAAACGGCCCTGCCCAGCCAGCCGCCTTCGCGCTTATTTCCTGTGCCCCCCTTCGCAGCCCAGCTCATCCCATCCCAACCCTCTCATCGTATGTCGAGTCAGGGCCTCTCTGAAAGATCGTCGCTGTATCCAGAATATGGGAATTCTCAAATTGCCATGACGGTGGGGACAAGTGACATGACCACCATCCTGTCAGACGACCTCTAGTCATCCCATTAAGGGGCATCCATCAATCAAGGCTCACTCATTCCATCTCAGATATTGCTATCGCTGTCAAGTCAATCTCATTTGTTCGTTTCAACGCTCTGAACTCGCTCTCTATAGACTATGCCCCCTCATCAATAATCAAATTTGTCGCTGCCCGGTCTTCTGATCGCCTTCTTCTCTGCCCTGCATGCCCTTGGAGCTCTTGGATGCATCTGCCATCTACGGGACAGAATCAAAGCTGTGTGCCGTCTCAACCGGGTATATCATGACCGTAACAGTAGAAACTAATAGTACAATCCATCATCGTCTCCCTCTCCCAAGAGGAGACAAGACTCCTCCATAACAAATCTTGTAAAATGGTGCCCAGATCCCACGTTTCTCGAGGAGGATCCGGCAAAAGCGATCGCTTTGAAGTATAACACAAGGCTTCGTTGGTGTGCCCACAAGCAACAACAAAAAACAAGACCAGAAACTCTCAAAGACCTCAGTAAGGCCCGACTCCAGGAACGCCGTGTGGAAGGGTATCGGTAGGTCGGTCCACCACTCCGCCTAATCCCATCCCAATGTCCCAAATACCCAGATGAAAAATAAACCGAGGATGGGGACTTGACCTCGAAAGCAGCCCCATGCACCGAAAAAGCGATCGACTCGAATCGTATACACCGCCGTTGTCCGCCGCCCCCTCGCGTCCGACCCATGGATCCCACTCTTCCCCCCAAGCCTTTTGTGACCCATTTCTCTATGCCGCGCTAAGCCGTCATTGTAGTAGTATTTGCAGGTGTTGTTGGTAAAAATCAGAGCAATTAAATATCAGTAATTCTGGTCGATTCGACTTGTCGTCGCTTCGCCATTCGTCAGGACCCGACGTGGGCTGCATTCGTTCGCGTGACCGAAGGCAGAAAAAGGTTGGAACCTCGAGTCGTCGCCGGGTTCAAAGTAAAACGTAGTCATGAAATGTCATCGAATCAGTCCGAGTGGTGATCCTCAGAGCCGGCCTCAGAGCGGGCGTCGCCCCGGTGAACCTTGCGGTGTCGGCGGAGGTTAGACACGACTGAAAAGTGTCGGCCGCAGCCCTCGACTTCGCATGCAAAGGCTATTCAATGTTAGTATATTTGAGCCTTCCAAACACACCATGTGTACATACGCTTCTCGCCCGTGTGGCTGTACATGTGAGTCTGCAGAGAGCTGGGTCGCGTGAATCGCTTGTCGCAGACCTTGCACTTGTGCTTCTTCTGGGTGCTCGACGAGACCTTGGAGCTGAACTGGCCCATCATGGACTGGGGAGCAGGAGGGATCTGAGAAGCCATGAGGCCCTGGGGACGGGGCAGCGTCCTCGAGTTCACCGACTCAATATCAGAGCCTGCGGTAGAGTAATCTGACACCGAGTCGCCATAGTACGAGCTGAAGTTGCCACTGGAGGAGATGGAAGAACTGGTAGAGTGGGTAGAGGGGAATCCATAGGAATCAACGGAGGAACGATCACTTCGGGCCCCATAGATGTTTCGAGGGGTCTCCTGGCTCATGGCCAGCATGCCATGGCTGGCATCGAGAGCGTCGGCAAAACTCCTCCGTTCATCCTGGATACTTCTGCCCGAATTGTTAGTAGGTAGTCTCAGGCCGCTTGCCCTTGGTGTCACTTACTGCTGCGAGAACCTCCTGGCATGATCATTGTCAGGAGCAAGCCCAAAGGGCTGCGGTCGCACGGGTGCTGGGGCATATCCCATAGTCTCGTAAGGGGCAGCCGACGTGGGCGCAAATTGACCGCTCACAGGTGAGGCAGATGTTGTGTATGTCGGGTCACCATATGCGGCAGACGTTGTTTGCATGCGGTTGAGGGTGAGGAGATCTGAGTTGGATGAGTGAGCATACTGTTGGTGAGAGCCGCCATATATCGACGGAAGTCGTAACATGTCCGGCATACCTGCAGAGGTGCTCGCAACTGGCATTGAGTTGCCGTAGGATGCCATTGATGATGCGCTGCTGGTGCTCGCGCGGCTGTGCTGGGGCGGCTTGCCGGCCATCATGTTGGGGTTGAGAGGCTGCTGGCTGCCGACAAAAAGACCACCAGGGGGAGGCGGCTGAGGGGGAGACGACGACGACCATGGATTCGAAAAGGCAGGAGGTTGTACCGGTGCTGAATAGTCGAAATTCAACGAAGGGCCGAACCGCTGCTGAGTAGTGTCGAGCGTCATGGTCATGGTGGTTTGCTAACAGGACTGTGTATGTGTATGTGTATGTGTATGGTGGTGTTTGGAGACCGTATCAACATAGATCGGTGCGAGGTTTGGTTTTGGGTAGGAAAAAAAGGTTTGTTGATCAGATGCGGGATCCCGACTAGAAGAAAAGCCAAGTCGGTGACACAGATCAAAGACAAGAAGATCCCGTCAAGGCTGGAGATGTTATGGGGAGTTCAGTCGGGGCCAAGGTGGGATCAGCGAAGTCTTAAGTGTCTGGGTGGTGTGAATTGACGTGCGTCAATCTGCCTCTGGAAACGGGCTTGGGCTGCGGGAGAACAGTGGAGATCCCCCGTCTCTCAGGAAGAAAAAAGGTGTGACGACTCCGGTCTAAGTGATCGGCAGGCCGGACGTCCTTTCGCAATGGCTGAGGCGACAGGGTTGGTGCGATGAGGTAGGGTCGTAGGACCAAGTAACAGACCAGGGGGGGGTTGTGGGCTGCATAAGATGATGGCCTCTAATCCACAAGTCAAGTTGACAGCCCACGGCACCCAGATAGCGTCCGCGGTGCCAGACGGCGCAGAGATCAGCGAGGTATCGAGATGCCTTGGTCAGAAATCCTGGAAAGGGCCCCTCAGGGTCGTCAAAGCCCGGCCAAGGTCTTGAGCGAGGTGATGTAGTTGTGAGACGTCGTCTTGCGAGTCGGGGTAGATTCCTTCGAGGTGATTTGCGCGCTCTCTGGAACAGAATTGATCGAGTTTCGCTCAGTCCGAGCGACGAGGGCAACGGTTTATACGTTTAATCCCCCCGGAGGAATCGCTGACCAGCAGAATGTCGACCGCGAGCGACCTCTGCCAATCTGAAAGGGGGTGCAATATGGCAGACGGGGCATGATTACGGGGTATGCTGGGTCACAACGTGCAGGGAGGGGTGTGCCAGCAGCTTCACAGAGGGCAAGACACCACAGAGCAGACCAGAGCAGACAGAGTTGGAGGAGGTGGGTAAGGCTAAGGACGGCAGTTTGCAAAGGGACCCCCGCCCCCCCCAAGCTCAAAGGCCCACGAACGAACGCCACTGATGTGGAGGGTCTCAGATGGGTTGCAAAGGACGCCGGGGACGTACCGGGCTGGGAGTTGAGGTGGACGGCGGACAAGGCGGGATTATGCAGGGTCTGGTCAAGCAGAATGAATGGGAGGGCTTGCCAGAGTCGTCTGGTAGCGTACCTGTGGATGACTTGTTGCGACGCGGGCGGCGGGTGGGAATCGAGGGTCCCCCAAGCCACTCAACGGCAGCATCGAGGGATCCGCCGGGGCTTGTTTAGCGTTGAGAATTTGGCAATGAGCTTCTTTGCTCCAGCGGGCTTGGTTGGTGGGCGTCGTTGAGTCGTGCACTGGGGGTCATGGGGAAGAGATCAAGGATCCCACGTCAACAAGCAACGCCAAGGGAGACCGGGCTGTGTGGGAGAGGAGCCAGAGACGTACCGGATACCTCGACGACAGCCAAAGGCTTCCCGGGAGGCGTCGGCCACAGGGCGCCCCTGTCGCGGAAGGGTGTCTACCCATGAGAGCCCTGACGTAAGGTACGTCAAGAGACAGCACCAGGGCGAGTGTGTGTGGAACTCAGAAACGAGACAAGAAACACTGGGAACGCAAGACGGTGAAGGAATTGAAACAGCCTTTGGAGACGGCGCTAGGGGGGGGCCAGCAAGAGGCATGCCCACGGCCCATCAGAGGGCGCGAGTGGAGGGCGACAAAGGGGGCATTGACATCAGTCGTCCAGGGTGGCCCAGCATGGCAACCGACTGACGTTGTGGCCCCTCTCCAAGATGCCGCGGCGCTCTCACAGGGCCCATAGCAGGCAAGGCCGGGCAAGGCCACACGAACCTCAAAACCCTGAGAACCTTTGGCATCTCCGTCATCGTGCTCCAGAGTCGGGGTGGGACAGCGTTAGAGGAGCAGGGCACCATGCCTGAGGTGGTGTTGCAGTGATGCCATATCGCGCGCCGCGAGTCGGCTTTGCTTCCTTGAAAGCCTCTCTCTGCAGTGCAGCACGTTCGTTCCCCTCTTTTGCCTGTCGCCTTTCCCCGTGCTTCGCCTGCACTGCACACCTAGGTAGCTACTGTAGGTAGCTGACCGTCCGTCGCGGCTCTTGGACCCTCGTGGGGGAACAGTAGAGCTCTGGCGACGGTTACATACATGGTGCTCTCTGCTCATGGGGTAGCATCCGACGAGTGCGGACAATGCAATGAATGACCGACCCAATGCTGGACCATGCCGTAGCGTCAATACCAATCCAGCACATGCTAGTGGTGGTTGAAGCCGTTCTGCCTGCCGGACCTTTTGCTCGCGTATTCCGACAGTGCCCAGGGGCAGTTCAACAGACTGTGCGGCCGGCCTTGGGATAGGGTCTTTTTTGTTTTGTTGACGGCAATCTTGTTACTGTGCTGTACCCAATCTTTTTTTGACGCTGGCGCTGGCGCTGGCGCTTGAGGATGCTGGATTGAACGCTGTGAGATGGCTGTTTTGGCGTGCTTGGCTTCGCCCTGTGCTCGATTTCGCCCCATCGTGGGACCTTTCGCTAGCGCGACGCCGCCTCCACTTCGGGGAACGGCTTCTGAGATCCAAAATGCCCCTTTGGGGAGGGGCGTGTTGGGGTCAGGGTGGTCGTGTGTGTGCGAGTGTGAGTGTGAGTGAGTGCGTGTGTGCGTGCTGTTGGTGTGTTCTGTTTTGTGTGTGAGCACAGAAACGAATTGGGATATATCGGCGTTTAGAAGCCAGTCTACCTATAAGTCCCGCACTGTGCTCGACTGTATTCAACAGCACATTTAGACATGACCTGGACTCTTCCCCTCTGTTCTCGTAATCTTTCGCACTGTACGGGGAGCCCCAAACCCTCCACGTGCGTGTAGGTAGGTACAGAAGGTAGGCAGAGAGGTAGTCCCTTCCCGTCTAATTCATTACGATACAGTACGCTCCTGCAATTCCTCAGTCACATCCATCCTCATCACCGCAACTAGATTCATGCGTGTGAAATGCTCTCCCTCTGCATGACAGCTACTGCTCATGCTACTGCATCTCTACCCTTTTCGACCTTCCTCCTTCCCTTGCCTCATGACGCCTGAGGCCCCAATGCATCACAGGTGTCCGCTTGGCCCGCCCGTTCGCTGACCCGATGATGGGAGTGGCGCCCAAACTAGACATGGGTTCCCGCTGTCGCAGCCAGTTGAAGACGGAGGACACCCTCCTCCTCACCTCGATCCGCCACGGGAATAAGGATCTGTTGCCTCAGGCCGCAAAGCTGATGCCACCCGGCATGGGAAACCCAAAAGGCCACCACCAGGAAAGTCCAGCATGGGGCATAGGACATGGGATATGGGGGCCGCGACATGGGGCGGCGGCACCAGCTTCAGCACCCGGGCCAGTCACCACAGACCGCCCCCGAGTTTTCGACACCGGCCAATTCACTCCATCCGAGCCTTGACACGTAGTCTGCCCACTCAATCTTGATCATTCACTCGCTCTCCTATGTCGGTCGGATGCTAGCCTCCAAAAGGTGTGTGCGAGCCTTGCGGCGGCGCTTTTACCTTTGAGAGCAACTAGCTCGCGGGGGGTAGCTCGAGTTGCGCCCTCCTGTTCGAAGAAGAATGGAACGTGGTAATGGAAGACACAAGCTAACACTTGGCTCATCAATGGCCAGCAAGGGCTTTGCTACAGACAGCCTCTCAACCCAGGCTCGACTATACGTGCAATCTGCCGCTCATCATCACGCGTTCGACGCCACCCAGAGCGGCCCGAATTCGAAGCAGAGGCGCCAGCATTGACTATTCACGACCACGACCCTGACTGAGTTTCACGGTTGCCCTTTTCACGCGTTCTGACGACATTGGGCTCACAAGGTGCCATTGATGGTGGAAGCCAACACACCAAAAACGAACACCACGTTCCCCGTTCTGGGTTTACACTTTCTTACCACACCACCTTGGCTGACGAAGACGTCGGAGCAAGTTCTTTCGAAGAGGTCCCCACGTTTCCTGCCTGCAATTGTCTGTTGACCCCGTTGTGGCAAGTCGCCAGTGCCTGATACGGATTCCGGCCGAGCTTGGAAGAGAAGAAGTGCGCTTATTCCGATTTCTTTGGTGTCATGGACCAAGTTGCCCGACTAATCCCGATTTGAAGGTCGGAGGCCGAAAAGGGATGCGTGAAACACGCACCTGCAAGGGTCCCCGGAAGCCTTTTGATTGTGGTTATCTCTTAGATCTCTCTCGATCATCAAGACACCCGGCATTCAAATCTACCTAGACCGTAGCAGCGATGCCGAAGCTATCGCCTCCCAGCGCTACTCTTATGGCGTCGATCCGGCTTTTGAACGCACGAAACGGGGCACCGCGGTACAGAGAATGGGTCTCCAAGGAAGATTGGCTTACTACGTTACTTGGAGCTGCACAATGCCAAGCTCCAGTCAACAATTGGCAAAACGGCGGTGGTTTACGTAACCCTCCTCGACCTTCAACACTTCCAAGTCAAGCTTGGTGTTGTCTCCTAGTCTGCTTAGACAAGATACCCGAGATTGACGATGTGTCGATCACGACATGTTGCCGGCAGATGCAGGCAGACCGCATGAACATGCGCAATATCGCAATCATGCAATGAGGTTGCATGCCCGAAGTCTTCTAGAAGCTGGGTATGTGCGAAGAACAGCTCCTGTCAAGAGAGGCCTGGGTTGACCAAACGAGTCACGGAGCTTTCAAAAACTTTCATCTCTCCTGGAAAATTGAAAGGATCACAAGTAAGGGCCATGTGGGCTCGGCAGGCAGATTGACAGGGCTATAAGACCAGTCAGAGCACGACTTCAGGACATGGGTGAGTCTCAGAATCGACCAGCATTCCCCAGCCCGCCTCAACATGCCCCAGGACACCAAACGCGACGAGTGTAACCTCAACGGCAGAGACCCGAACCTGCCTGTCTCTTGTCTTCCTTGACTAGGCTTTCTCTTTCATTGGACTTTGTTTCATTGAGCCTCATCTCGCCTTCAAGATTAGCATGTGGGTTTTGAAGAAATTACAGCGAAAGAAGAGCCGGAGGCGCATGTTTGAGCTTGTTCTCATCGTTTCTGGGGTGTTTCCCCAGAGTTCACCATCTGGTGATGCGATTACGCCCCAGGTGCTACGCCGTGATGGATGCTTGAGTCGAGCTACTCGAGATGAACTCCTCGGACTGGCCTTGACATGCTTGACAGGTCAATTCGATGCAAGTCATCCGACAGGTTTCGGGGCCCCCGAAGAACAACACCTGATACAAGGCGCCCTGTATACGGCCGCAATACTCAGGAGAAGCTGCTCAACCTCATCAGAAGGAACACATTGGCACATTGGCACGACTCATACCAGAGCCCTATCAGTCACGGCTGCAGTTTACCATTGGCCACCGCCAGTCAAGACCTTTTGGACAGGAAAACAGTCGACTGCTCACACCACCAACCCGGTCAGATTCAGATCGCCACTAGACGCAGCCGCATTCAGATACACGGTCACGTCGAAATGAGATTGAGACACCCTTGACATGCGATCTGTTGCTCCCGGTCACAAGAGCCGTTGGAAACGAACCTGACACTAAAACACACGAAAAGACCGGCCATGATGAGCGATGCCGGCGCATGCTGCCCCCCAGGTTCTTACATGTAGATCCTACTGCGTTGGTTCGGTATCGACCCGTCGCGCTGGTGAAGGACCCGACAGCGCAGAAGCTCAGTCCACAGAACACGTGCTACAAGATCCAAGACGGCGACGATCTTCACGATTCACGTTGTGCGAACCGTTCTGCTGGGTAAGAACTGCGATAGACGTCTGTCTAAGCAAGATAATATGGATCGCATACATAGGATGGTTGAGTGTGATCAAGACCCTCAACTTCCCCAGCATTTTTCGCAGCTACGAGCTCTTGTGACCGGCGCCAAGACCATGCCCCGGTCTTTCCTATCTCGCATCAATTTAACCTGCTTTTATAATGATCTATCTGTTGGAGGAAAAGGCTGGCATGCCTGATTCCGCAGTGCCCGCCGCAGACTCGCAACAAGCAAGCACCAGCACCCTTGCCAGCCCCCGAAAAAAGAGGGGAGACGAATGACGTCAAGGCAAAAGGGACGGGATTGAGAGTCAGGCACGATCGGACAGAGACGGTCTGCACGGAAGACACAATCTCAGCCCAACTTTCGCCTCCGGGGCTTCTCGGCCGGTGCGTACGGAGTAATAGCACGCCAGGCGCCGTGGCAGGCAAGTACCTACAACCATGGTTACACTGGACACCAAGGCGGGGCCTGCGGAAGCCGGTGCATGTTTGGCGTGCAACTAGCAGCCCGGGAGGCAGAAAAGCCGACGCCACGGGGAGAAGGAACCTTAGCATAACTCGGCGACGGTGCACAAGGCAAGGCACAGAAGCCGATGAGGGACGCACGTCCTGTATCCGTGAGGCGAGTGGAGCGCTCCATTCAACCAAGAGAGATATGGATGGAGATGGCAGTGAGCGTTTTCGGCATCCCGATGGCGGGTCATCGGACAGGTCCCTGAAGACCTGGTTGGACTTGTCACAGTACCCCGTCCGTCTGGGCCAGGGACTCGCTCACTCACTCATGTTGGCTCTGCTGACGCGGCAATTGGGGGCATTGCTCAACCACGGTTCACAGAACTAGACGACGAGAGAGGTCGGTGCGCGGTATGGTGCCGGCTGGCTCAAGGAGTTGTTGAGGCCATGGCCAGTCGGGTGTCTGTCCGCCAGGCATTTGCCATCAGAAGTTCCTCTTACCGAACCTTACTGTACAGTACCAGTACCTCGCCTCGCGAACGGGCGAGCGACATGACATGTCCCATGGCCACGGCAAAGGGGTTCCAAGAACTCGGGTTCAAGGCTTTGCGAGGACGGGGTACGGGAGAGGCGAGTCAAGGATGTGGTGCAAAAGATCATCAGGGGAGGCAGCAGAATGGCAAAGCCAAGCGCCCAGCAAGGTGACTTGGAGATTAGGCCGAACGAGAAATGTTTCGCCGAGGCAGCAGAAATCACCAAAGAGGCTCTAGCATGTTTGGTCGGCAATCGTTGCATCGAGCAGGCAGGCGGTATGGGATAGGATGGGAAACGGTTGTTTAGTGGCTGTTTGTTGACAAGACGAAAAAAGCAAGCATGCTGCCGGCAGAGGCATGGTTGCGCAGGGCGATCGAGGCTTACAAGGCGCCATCTGAACAGGGACAGCGAGCAGGCAAGCGGGCAGGCGAGAGAGGACCCTGAAGCGCTGAACCCGAGTTGGGCTGGCCGATTCCCGTCAGGGACTAGGTCTAGGGGTTAAGGTCAAGGACAGGAGGGTTCATCTGGGTTTGCAAGTCACAAACCGAGGCCCTCCGGTGAACCGGAGCAGTTCGGGGAGAGCTTTGTTGGAGTTGGACATTTGGGGTGGCGCCTCTCCCTCTGTCTCCTCTGTCTCCTCTGCCTCCCCCATTCGGTACTTGACCTGATCCCTGCGCGCTTCCCGCTCGTCTCGCCTGGCTGTTGTGCTGTCTCAGATGTGAAGGCGCGCTACCGACTCAGTGCCGAAGGGGGGGGGGATGGAGGGGGTTCCACTACTGCCCCCATTGTCTACTGTACCGTACCCCGGCGGTCTTGACGAGAAGAGCAGGAGATTCATCAGTCATTTGGGACTGTCAGCGCAGCGCAGCGAGCAAGCAGCCGTGGGTCGCTGGGTGATTGGTGACTGGCCACTGCTTCTCTGAGCCAGTCAGGCAGACAGACATCCGTCATTGTCTCGAGTCGTGCGAACCGCAATCTGCGCTCACAATGTCACGTCGAGCAGTCATCTACAGTACTGTACTCTGTACGGTACTTCAAGGTAGCACATACTAAGCCAGGGGCGTTGCTTGTCGTCGAAACTAACAAGGCGTGGCTTGACGGGCGCGTCAATTGACCCGCGATGTCGCCGAGACATGCAAAACGCTCTGCTGCTCTCTAGCTTTCCCGGGACGCCTTGTTCCAATTTCGTCCTGTTGTCGACTCGATATGGGATTCCAGTGATTCCCATCCCTGTCTGGGGCAACTAGGAAGAGTAATTACTCTATTTCGCCTGCACCGCACCCTGCCACCATCATTGCCACCAACCAACCTACCTGTGGATGCCAATGCCAATCAAGACCTGGGGTTGTATCTGCTTCATTGCAGGGCTGTATGTATCGATATGATCGACTGTTGAGAGCCTGCTCGACGCGGAATCTTCCGCCACGGACTGAACTGCTGGCGTTTCCGCGGGACGTGAGCTCCCATCCCAGAGCGCCGGGTCACGACAGAGATGCTGGGTCTCACGGATGATGCCGTGGCGGCGCCGAATCGATAAGGAGAGTCTCCTCTCGGCCTCAGAGTTCTTTGTCCGCCTATGATGCTGGTGCAAGTGCAGTTCGGTGCGGTACCACCTGCATCCGTCCTTGCACCGCTCGACCGGCGCGTCGAGAGGGGGGCAGGCCTTGCGTCATGGAGCATCAAAGTTGGTGTTTACTCGTCACTCCTGGAATCCTGGCTGGGTTGGCTGGCAAGCGTTCCTCGCCCATGGGGATGGGGGTGGGTGATGTTTTCACCAAACCTTTGGCCAGGAATGTCTGCAGCGTCATGGATCGACCAGGCTAACAAGAGGATCCAAGGCTGTGTTGTGCTGTGTTGTCATGTGTTGTTGTTTTCTCCTTGCGCCTCGTATATTCTCAGCGTCGACGTCGTTTATCGCTTACCAGTGTGTAAGCATTGCATCACAAGCAACGGCAATCAAGTCTGTCTGTGTCTTGTTCGGGTTGCCACGGGAGAAGCTATGGTCCAGTGGTCCCAAACCAAAACCGTCCCAGCACGCAGTAGCCCTCTGCACATATGCGGCTACTCTCCGCGCTTTGCATCTCATCGCGCGAAACCAGCCGGGCGCTTCTTGGCAGCATCACGATGCCGCCCACTGCCGTTGTTTGTTACAATACTTGACTTGACTTGACGTCGCGGGCACGTAGCCGTCGTCGTTGTCTAAGAGAAGCGCCGAGACATGATGGTGTCTGAGATGGCAAGGCAGGCAGGGAGAGACACGACACAGCACAACACACAAACACACACAGCCTCGATGCTTCTGAGATATTGTGACGTAAATGGCACCGCGGCTGAGGCGGCTGTTTCCCCCGTTGAGTCTATCTGCGACAGTCTGACAGACGCTGTACTGTACTGTACTGTACTGGACAAGGCCCATATTGTTTGGGTGGCAGTCTAGGGTAGCTTCAGTGGACGCCAATTGCAACGACATCACCAAGAGTTGAGGCTTACTGGGGAAACACCAGAAGCCCGAGAAGCGGCCGAGATGAGGTTGCTCATATCACTCTGCTTCAGTTGAGGCTACGAACCGATGCCACGCTGGGTCTAGGCTTACTTCTCAGCTACGGATACAACGCCTCAACTCGAGTTGAGAACTCTCAAATCCCCACGAGCATTGCATTCCTCGACGAGGCGGTACGGAATCCCGACCCGTCTGTACAAGGGACACCCTCGTAGCCTAACATCTGAGACACGAGAGAGCATCCATCCTCCAGAGGCGGCAACGCGGCTCGCCTCATAATTACAGGTGCCGTTGAATCAGCCCACTCGGGCTCGTCACGTTTCTGGCAGACCCTTTTCCGTCCAAGCTACCCCGGAGCGTTCTCGACCCTTTCTGGCGCACCCGTAGAGGACATCACGGGTATTGTAACTCTGGCCAGGGCACATCGATTACCCTATTCCCGGTGCAGGGGAAGAGGAAAAATAGCATACGACTTCGATCGGAGTTCTCCGGAGTGTCGTCTCACTATCAACAGTCGGCCCCGTGAAAGACGGAGGATGCGCTCGGTAAGGCGAAGAGAAAAAAAAAAGAGTCTTTAAATAACTGCGAGTGCGACGGTATCATCGTGCGAAAGTCGGCGAACCCCCTGGTTCCCGTCGTGCTAGCACGAGGTCCAGAAGCTGGGGCTACGCCTTCAAAACACTACGATCCAACACAAGCAACATCAGGCTAGCAAAAGGACCAGAGACACAGGGCTTAGAACGGCCTAGCTACCGATGAGACGCGGCAGAAACTCTACGCGAGGTTGCCCAACAAACCTACTACCAACTGCCTAGGTTCAAGGCTGAGAATGAGGACGAGGCCGAGAACGTCTGAGAAACTATCACCATTCAGATTAAGCTATCGTAGGTGGGTGGACTGATTCCCATCTCACTTCTAGATGGCCTCTCTTTTCCGAAAAGCGCTTCCGGCCAAATCTACCCCCCTAGCTAAAGCCACAAAACTAACCTCCTAGAAACCTGCCACCCATCCATCGTACGAGTTCCCCC